>VZRX01006173.1:153620-248291 GCA_013398075.1 Notiomystis cincta
AAGTGGATTGACAGTGCATTATGGAAGAGGAGGAGGACACTCTACTCTATTCTTTGAACTCTTCTTGGAGAACAAGTAACAGGACTCACCATAAGTTCCTCTCTAACAAACATGAAACATCAAGATAGGCTCAGGATCTGGAAAGATCACAAATACAGTTTTCCCACAGATAAAGTACAACCTTAGAAATGTTGGAGATTCCACATGTCCAGTTAGTCTGCTCCAGTGCTGGACCTCCCAGCTAATGGACTACTTCTGTTAATTCTTAGTCTAAACCTCCCAGGGTTGCACCTTGTAACCATTGCCCTGTGGTTTAGCATCTTTCACTGCTGAGGAGTTTGACTTTATAGTCCTTGTGAGCTCCCCACTCTCAAGTACTTGTATGCTGCAGTTAGCTCCTATCCTTTGCCTCTTCCTAATAAAAGCTCTATGACAGATTCCACTGTAAAGCTGTTTTCACTTTGGTAAATAAACAAAGCTGTCTTAAACTAAAGAAATTAGTTTGCTCACATGTTTTGTATTTTCCATGGCTGCTGTCGTGTCTAGTAAAAGATCTAAACCCCCCTCTGTTACCTCTGTAACACAAGAGTTGTGCCAAGTGTGGATTTAAGAGAGTGTACAGGTTTTGACTGGGATAGGGTTAATTTCCTTCATGGTAGCTCCTAAGGTGCTTTGTTTAAGATTTGTGATGAAAATAGTGTTGATAAGACATGGATAATTTAACTATTGCTAAGCAGTGCATACACACTGCCAAGGCTTTTCTGCTCATCACCCCACCAGTGAGGAGGCTGGGGGTGCACAAGGAGCTGGGAGAGGACAGCCAACCCCACCTGATCAGAGGGATATCCTACACCATATGCTGTCATGCTCAGCAATAAAACTGGGGGGAAGTAAGAAGAAGGGAGGATGTGTGGAGTGATGGTTTTTGTCTTCCCAAGACACAATTACAAGTGATGGAGCCCTGCTGTCCCAGGGACAGCTAAACACCTGCCTGCCCAGGGGAGGTGGTGAACGAGTTCTTTATTTCACTTTGCTTGCACATGCAGCTTTTGCTTTACCTATTGAACTGTCTGTATCAACCCACGAGTTTTCTCATGTTCATCCTTCCAGTTCTCTCCCCCATCCCACTGGGGGAAATGAGTGAGTGGCTGTGTGGGGCCGAGCTGCAGGCTGGGCTTAAATAGACACAAAGCTATCTGGAAGAGCTCAGTGTCCTACCGGAAAGAGGAGGCAAGAGCGGAATTTGAGGAACAGTCCAAGGATAACCTTTGGCTTAAGCAACTGGTTTCGTCCCTTTAAGAGAGCTTAAAATCTCAAAAGCCAATATACAATGTATATATTTCATAGAAGTTTTCAGAAAATATCTGAGTTGTGTTTTACAAGTTACTATTATCCAATCCATTTTGAGATACTATTAACTTACGGTATTTAAATCCCAAGTTTTAGTAACAAATCATGTTTGTAATATGAAACTATGTAAGTTAAGATTTTATTAAGCTTTTTCTGACAAATTAAAAAAAAAGGTGTTATAATTAACACTAAAAATAAACTTCTCAATTAGGCTTCATTTCATACTGTATGTTCAAATCTCCACATACCTTTCAGAATGAATAATCTTTCTGATACTAAATCCTAAAACAAGCTTGTTTTTTTCTCAAAGAATTTCTTTGATAAAACAATATAAAAAGCTTAAAGCTGTGATTTAAATATTTGAGGAAAAAATATTTAGTATGTTAAAACAAAGTAAGAACTTTCCATATGGTCAAACTTGTAATTGTGCCCATGGGCACCTGCAGTCAGTCAATAAGAAAACTCATTTCTTATTTATTGATGCCAGAAATCCATCAAGAATTAGAGTGATAGTAAGATATCAGCTGTGGGACAAACTATCCCTGTATGTCTAACAGAGGCAGCACTCTCCCACTGTCATATCAAGTACAGAATGATGACCTTCTCAAAGTAAGTTTGCAGGTATTTCTCCAGGATTGCTGTCCATTAAAACAAATATTCAGTATAACATAAAACAAAGCTCTTACTGGTTTGCAGGAGAAAAAGAACATAGTTAAATTTTATACAAGATGACTCCCACTCTACAGCAAATAAAAAGAACCAAATCAGTAAAGCATTTTAATATTCTTGTAATACAACCTAGGTTTAGTCCTTTCATTTTTCCAGATATCCCTATGAAGATATTAACTTTCTAGTATTCATAATGCAAAGTACAACAGCAGACATTTTAAATTTGCCCAGTTTCAATTCAAGTATTTTAAAATATGTTTTCATGCTTTCTTTTCAGTGTATTGAAAGGTCATGTTTTTTTACATGAATGCTAACAGGCACAGTTCACAACACAGGTCAAGATTTCTTTGGGGATTCACTCTCTGTCTCTCACTTTAAAGTAAGTTCATGATTTGAATTCAAGATAAAAGACAAATATATATTTGATCTAAATGCTCAGACTAGCCCACATATATAATGCTTAAACAGCATGATGATCAAAATCTTATTATTCATTTCATATGCTTTATTAATAATGACTGTGAATGGAAGTCACAAGTGTATTACTTAATGTTACAAATAATCGTGTCATGTCTGTCTATCCACATTTCAAGTTAATATCACCATTCACGTTCATAATCTGAGCATTCCCCACCCTGCAAGCAAAAACCCACAAAGCCCAAATGTGTGTGCAAACACAAAACCCCAAACCAAAAGACAGGGTTACCTACCAATGGCTCCCGGTTTTTGACAAGTCTAATTATTTTAACTGAATCTTCTTCTTCATCAATATCATCAGGCATGGGGGGCAAGACAGGATCGTAGTTCTTCTGAGCAACAGTATCATGTACAGACAGCAAAGCCTGGAAACATTAATAGTCAGCATATTATTTGGCATCTGAGAAGTTCAGGGAAGGCAAAGCAGAGGATAATATTTATACCCTGACTCTACCACTGTGATGCAAGTAGATTGAATATAATTCATGTATACAATTTTACTCCATTTCAAATTGATGAAACAACTCCATAAAGAATATGTTTCCATATATACAACTAGTAAATTGTGGATGGAGAACTGCGTCACTGGGTCTTCATACACACAAAAACACCTTGTGTTTTGCATGCTAGCTTGAAATTACAAGAACTATGAACAGGAGAAAACCTTAGTCTCCAAAAGTAAGTAAATAATTATATTTTCCCTAAGTAAGAAGTTTATTTGATATAATAGGCAGTCCTATGAAACAAATAAACAAAATAAGCACTTTCCAAGACTTCTGTTGAAGCACAAGAGGTGTAACATGAAGCTGTCACCCAACCATTCCCTTCACAGGAGCTCTGAAAGCTTACCTGGTCACTGGATTCCTTTCATGTGAGCCTCAAATTATCTTAAGAATTTTTAATTTATTATGGAATTCATAACTGAGATTAAGGAACATACTACTGAAGCAATTTGGTTTAGGCAGGTGCTTATCAACCACCTGTTGTTTGTCTTTCTTGTCTCCTTTCCTTCTCTATTGCTTTTCCAGTTCATGCATAGCTTGAAAAATGTAGTTTTCAAAGAAAAGCCTAACAAAGATTGGCAAAATGTTCCATCTTAAAAATAAAACAGTCTATGAACTTTCAGGAAATAAGAACCTTGAAAAGCAAAGGAAATTAGAAAACCCATTCTCCTATGGCTCAAAAAAGAAATCTCAGTGATAACACAAAATTCACAGCTCTTTCTAGGTACAGAACCCTGAAGTTCTTTTCTATTTTGAAAAGTCTTCATTATTTGTAATACACTGTACACTGGTGAAAAATGGTTAAGTAACACTTTTGCTTTTGTAGTGAAAACTCTATATTGTACTACAAATAACAGCAACAGCCATAGGTATAATTCTATCTACTGCTTTCAGCTGCTTCTGTTTTCAAGTAGTTACCTCTCAATACATGAACAATTAACAGCCTTTCTTAACAAAGGACAGAAAATGGCTACATTTCTCTGATGCCAGTTTCCTTGCTACTTAGTAATAGGAGGCCAGTATTTGACTGAGTACATGAATGACCAGAAACTCTATGTTCTCAAGAATAATACAAATATTTTTAAAAAGCATGACACTTCCACTGTGCTATTCCAGGTTTTTTTTCTGTATGGAGGAAACTTTTAACAACAGAAAACAATTTCCAGACAATGCTACAAACTACCATGTCAAAAGCTGAAGGCAAAGAGCATATGGTAATCTTCAAATTCTGAAGTTTAAATTTAAACTTAGGGCTTCAACAAAACAAACACACAGGAAGATCGTGATAAATTACTATTGTTTTACTAATTTTTATGCAAATTGTACAATTTAATAAAAACACTTCAACACACTAATTATTTCTGCTTTTCATCTCAATACACAGTTATGAATTTATACTACTTACCATCAGAAATTACCATCTTACTCCAACGAACGATCAGTTTTACTTTAGATCTGAGCTAAAAACCTCAGGCTAGCAATTATGGATCCTCCTGGAAATGTTTATTGTGATGCATTACATATGTAAAAGCCATGCAGTCACAGGCAGTCCTCTAAGATGTATGTGAAATATCAAAGATACACTAAAACAAAAGCAGTGTTTGCTTTTACTTCAGGCTACTTACAGTTAAGACTTCTAAAACTAGTCTTCTGCAATTACATTTTTCCACATAAAGCTAGGGCACATTCATGGACTGGTTCAACTTAATGAGGTTCTATATTGCAGTTTAAAAACAATCAGGCAGATAGAGAAAACAGACGAAAATAATATAAAGCACCATGTCCAGAGTAAAAGGCAGACACTTTAAACATGTTCAAAAGAACCTACCCTTGACAATGAAACTGCAAAACTGATTCTGTCCACTTCTACACTGAATTATGCCACCAGTGCTAATAAGATGCTTCCCTTCTCTGACTGCCAGCTCAGGCTCCTGGACACCACATACAGAACAACGATGCATCCCAAGTGCTACAAACCAATACCAATCAATACCTGGTATTTATGATGCTTTTCTTCACTTCAACTTCACAACAGCTAGAACTTACCAACTCATTTCTTTCTTCTCCCAAAAACATATTAAACCACAATGTACTACAGTTAGCAATATAAAATCTTTTCCTCAAACTCCAGCACTACTTTATCTCAGTGCAAAAATACGTATTTCAGGTAAGAGCAGGAATGCCAGAAACGATGTGTCTTTTCTCAGTCAGGCTTTCAGAAGAGTTTCTGTCATCACATACTTGTTTATGATGTACAGTGAACACATTAAGATTTCTTTCCTTCTTGTCTTCCATTGCTGCTTCTTTTAACACACTATTCTCTGTCCACTGTGGTTGCTCTGAAAATGTCATCAGCACAGACTTCGGGCAATAACTAATTTGCAAAGAAAACTTAAAAAGCCATTTTGAGTTCACTTAACACGTTCAACTAGAAGTGATCAGTTTGTCCTCAAGAGGACTTCCATTTGTTTTGAACACAAGGAACTCCTGTATGTACAGATCTTCAGCAGAATCTTTGTACCATTCAATTAATATAGTCTAAAAAACTGTGCATCAGACTAGATGTGTATAGAAAAGTTTGGGACTTTATTTAAAAATAAACAAATTGCAAGTGCCAAGAAATAAAACTTGGATCCCAAGATGGACAAGATTTACCCAGAATAATTGTGCAGTAAATGCACAAGGCAATGTAAAGATGTTCTGTTTTTGTACATAAGGAGTAAAGAACTGATTTATTTCCATGATACCAATTTTTTAACTCTCACAGGAAACTGCACAAAGTGCACACCAATTTTATTTTTTTTTAAATGCTTTGGTTTTGTTTTCAAATACATAGCTCTTCGGAACTACGTACATAAGATCCAAAATTTGGGTCGTGTATATTTAAGCACCTCTGGAGAAAAAGATTTTATTTCAGCTCTAAGTTCTATGCTTATGATTCACTAATGTAAACATGGCACATATTTAAAACTTGAAAGAAGGTATGATTCAAACTCCTGCACTACCTAAATATAAATATTGATGTTCAGCTAAATTCTTAGACATGATCTAGCTGGAAATGAATACTTTCATTGGACTTCTGAAATGTCTAATAACCAGTGCTGTATTTTTTGTATTAAAACTATCACCGATAATTTCACAGTTTATAAATTGAAATTTTACACTATCAACTTACATGAAGAAAATTTTGACACTGGAAATGTTGTATGTTCTTTTTCTTAAGCTGTTCTGAAACTTTAAATGTTTATTTAAATTGAGAATGTTATTAATGAAAACAGTTCTACACTTTGAAAAATGTGTATCACTTAACTAGACTAATTACAGTTTTGCTCTTATAAAACAATGACAAATTTCATATTATTTTTGCTTCTCTTTATATTTTGAGATCTGTAAGAGTAAAAATGTACCAGTAGCCCCTGATTAATGAACACAGCTCTTTATGTTTTTTAATTCTCCATTATTAAAAGAAAAACTCCTTCTAAGCTTTATTTTTCATATTTTTAAATTTTTTTGTGTTTAGTAGTCTAGAAAATGGTAAGTTAAAGAGGCGAAACAGAATGGGTAAAGAAACAAAAGCAGCCTCTTTCCTAATAGTACTTGGAAAAAAACATTACTAGAAATTTAAATAGTGAATAGTCATCAACAGAAACTGTGTAGTGACTCAAACCAACCTTTACGAGGCCAAGAGCTGCAACAAGAGTGCGACACTGCCAGCCCAGCAGCTGGCGACCCTGCCCGTGGAGCACATTACTGCCCTGGCAGCACAGTCAGCAGAATGGAACAAAATGGCCCATGACTGTGCAGTCCCAGGGCACAGCTTGGATCATTAGCACCAGCCACCATTCTCTGGCAGTTCAGCTTGAACTCCATCAGGTGAGACACAGACATTTTCCCACCTCTTTGCTTTGCCATGGTGCCAGTAACTGCCACTGAGGCTGGCACGGAAAAGTTTCACTTGAGAAGAAAAGTAACTTTATCAGCAACCGCAGCAAGGTGCTCCTGAACTCAGCTGGCAGAGCTCAGACCTCCAGAGAGCTCTAGTCATATTATGCTTTCCTCTGAGATAAGGTTACAGAAGATATTAAGAAAGGATGAAAATGGTGGAGAAAATTATTCAAGATTGGCGAGATTAATTTATGAGTAACTTATGTAAAATTAAAATAATGTGAGTGATGTCATCCAGCAACAGATACCAAAGAAGAAAAGCTGAAAGAGCTGGGAGAAGACTGAACCACTGAAGAAAAGACCATCAAGAGCATCAGAATGGAAGGAGAAGCACAGAAGTCATAAAAACCAAACATGTGCAAGAATTTACGAAACAGCAGAATAAAGCAGCACAAAGCTGAAGCACTATGGGGATGGCATACAGGCCCTAGGCACTGTGTGCTAAAGCAGCCATCAGAAATCAACAGCACATGGCAATCTCTTCCCCACCAACTCTGCCTGCTAAGGGACTATGTGCAGCTCTAAATGTGATGCAAAATAAAGGTTAACAAGGGAACAAAAAGGCAGGTGAGAACAGGCATCTCAATCAGCAGGTAAGAACAGTCACATTTGCTGAACTCTCCATCTTGGCTAAAGCATGAAGTATAATCGAGAAGCAGAAGCAAGCAATAAAACTACAGGCAGGAGAAACTCCGTTGTGCTGCTGAAGTCACCAGAGAATGGCTGGAGTAAGAGCAAAAAACATTTTTTACAAGCTACAGTAATCACATATCAAGCAGAGAAGGAGTATTATTCTTTCTGATGCTGCACTAATCTAATCACTTTCCAAGAGAAATCTGGGATTTTCTGTTCTGTACAAAATTCCCAAGTTAAATATATAGAGTACATAATGTTAAAGAAATCAGTTAACTTCCAGTTAAATCAGTTTGCTTTTGCTACTGAGGATCACTCACACTATTCAATCAACATAAGCAAAAAGCTTTGACAGGGACAGTAAGGAAAATTAAATAAGGTCCTTTAACTTAAGCATAATTTTGTGTTCATAATCAGGAAACCAATGGGTGTACTAAATAAGAGGTAAAAAGTCCGGGCTAATTTACTTCTTTCCATCCTTCAAATGATACATTTTCATATATATCCTTTACAAAATATCCAGAAATTACACACTGTATGAAAAAACAGGAGTTACATAAGTATAAAAGAGAAAATAACATTTCATGCTTGCAAGTGTCCCATCTGTACTTAAACTAGAGCTGCCCTTCAGTTCAAGCTTGTCCAGCTGGCAATTAAATCCCTTTTTCTTCCAATCTTTGATGCAGCTGGGTCACAGCAGTGGTTCAAAATAATAACACATACTGTGTATATGTGTGGTTTTGAGTTCTTAGTATCTACTGTAGACTAATGATCTTAGCACAACAACTGATATTCAATATATATTACTTTTTCCTCTTTACTGTGGTGGACTTTATTCATGACTATGTGAACTTCCTTTCACAAAAGGGTAATTTCCTTGCCTGAAAATGCTATTTCTCCATTTCAGATTCCCCAGTCTGAACTGATGGGTTTACCTGCAGCTGGTAGCCAGACGGCAACAGCCAACAGAAAAATGAACTTTCTGCATCTTCAGACCCCCACTTCCTCTGGCTGAATGTTCACAGCCCCTGGAGATGCTTCCCAAGTCAAACTGTTCTCAGCGTTCACAGAAACATGCAGTCCGTCCATCCATCCGTGTCACCTGGTAAAGGTGTTAATACCCTTCCAGATGACAGCCCTGTGTTTTCCCTCAGTTGTGGACAACAGCAAAAAACCCTCTGATTTTAAATCAATAGTGAAGAATTTGAACAGTCTGTTTTGCATACGCAACATGATTCATGTAGCTCAAGTGTCCTTGAAACTCTAAGCCCTGTTTAAGTAACTTCCAAGAGTACAAATAGATGGGTTTCAGAGTGGAAAATGCCGAGACAGCAGCACTCTTTCAGTATCTTGGCAATCCTTAATCGATTCCTTTTTTGAAAAAGTGGCAGCTTCCTGAGAATATTAAGTGTCTATAGTGGTAGCATGTACCTTTTCTTGGTTTAAAACCATCCAAAGACACCCCAAAGAAATCATATGAAAATATAAAGAAAGTAAAAGCTGAGGATGCAGGTGCCTTTTCTGAAAAAGTGTCTCTAGGAATGACTCTGCCTTTATTTGACATTGATGTGATGTCTAAGTCCTCAAAAGAAAAAAACCTATTGATCCAAAAGGTTAAAAGAATCTGAATAAACTTAATACCTCCAGAAAATAATAACATATATTCATTTATGATAAGGAGGTCTTCAACTACAGTGTACTCATACTACATAGGAACCTAACTGAAAATGGAGTAGAAAAGAGGCAACTGTTAAATGGAGAGTTCAAACACAGTATGGGCCAGAAAATGCAAAGGAAAAACACCACTGAAGGAAAAAGCAGCATAAAAAGATGACATCTAAAAAAAGGACTATTTGCTTCATATTGTGCAGTTTCTCCATTTCACTAGTTAATTTTCAGCAGATGAATGGAATTTACTACTTGAAAGGGATGTGATTTTATCTATCCTGATGTTTTCCTCCTCTTAAATTAGCAGCTTTAGCAATGTTGCCAGCTTTTATGTTCTGTATCTGCATGCTGTAGTTACATGTATGCAATTCAACATTCTTAGGTGGGTGAGAGTTGGTTCGCTCATGTCGGAAAGTCTGTATATATAACCAAAGAATTTCTTTGATTTACTTTTCAGATTTTATATTTTCTGCTGCCAACCTGCCTGGCTTCACTTTTGTTTATGTTATCTATCACTTTGTTTATTATATGTTGGCTGCTGGTGAGCATTCTCATATCCGCACGTCTAAGATCGACAGACAAGCTCTGCGCTGGACATGAGCCGAGTTATCACCAGATGGACCTGAGAGCATTTCCAGAGCAACATCATGGCTGTTACTTAAATATACTCATGCAGTATATTCGTTCACCTCCTTTCTATCACTTTGTTTCTATGTCTCTAATATGTTGTATATTGTTATATGTCAGTTCCTACAACAATAAGAATGTGCCACAACTGCTTTTTGATTTTCTCTGCCTGACAGATGTGAAAAATCAAGGCTTTTCTTGCTGTTTTTAAAAGGACTATTTTGCCATTACATTTTTGTTTTACTTACTCCATCCCAGTAACATGAACATTCCAAAACTAAAGACAGCAACGTATTTTCCCAGCTCTCCTTACCCAGAAGAGTTTTCTTTATAATTTTTCTTTTTTAAATTATGGGTACAAGCAGAAATGGAAATCGGAAGTCAAGGTCTAAAGCTGAAAAGAGTTACAAATAAAATATATTTTTCCTCCAACTGGTTGCCAAAATATGTGATGGATAGCTTCCCAAAGTGGCAAATAGTTTAAAGTCATGAAACACTGGGCAGAAGGATTTCAGACATTTGCCAACAAAAGTCTCCTAGCACTGTCCTCTCTGTCCCAGCTTCATGACTGGTATGCTCAGAACATCTATGGGCTATCTATCCATCAACCAATGTCATCAAACCATCAATGCTGTGGTCCTTGCTGATTGTTGCAACTCATTTGCATCTATTATTCAGGGGGAAAAATAAATATTTCTATCTCCCTGCTGATACTTCACAGCATCACCATCAAAAATCAAGCACCTTCTTGTAGGTTTATAAATTACTGGCATCTGATGTTGCAAGTAAGGATTACGTAGGTAACTTTTCAGCTGACATATGAAGTACATTGCACTCCAGCTCACCATATTAATAAATCTAAAGGGTTTGTATAGTAAAATCTCTTAATATAGGAGCACAATTCCTACAACCAGTCCTACCAATACATCTCGCAGACCACTGATGAGTAAATAGTTAAAGATCGTGGGAAATTATGATTCCTAAACAGATACCGTAGTTTGTGTTACCATTTGTGAGTGTAAGTATTTCATAAAGAGGAGAACAGTCTCCCAGGACATGTGCAGAAGTAGAAAACCCTGGTACATCTGGAAGGACAGGTCTCTGACACAATAGGGCCAAAAGGTCCCCCCCAGGTGCCTAGGATACAGTAGCAGCCCAAATGTAGCTCAGATCTTAACGGACCTGAAATTTGAATTTGTGTTCTTCAGATACAAAACTTTAACAGTTGTAGGCAAATCCCAACCAGTTCCAGTGGAAAATGTTAACTTTGCAGAAAACACATAGCTCAGTGAAAAAGCCCTGACGGAAAATCTTCAGCAGGTCTAATTACAAAGGAAATGTTGGAAAGAAGACAAAGTTTAGATTAACTTTATTTTTTTTTAATTACATGCTACATGAAATGCTTCATGAACTTTTCAAAGCAAAAATGGATTTTGTTTTATATTATTATAGCGCAATATTTTCTTTCAGTGCTTTGTATTTTAAAGTTCTTGTAGAAAAAAGCCTGCAGGCTCCTGGACATTAATGTCTAGTGTTGGTTTTCACCAGTGACTGTAAGGCAGCTTTAGAAGGCTCTGCTGATAAATGCTTAAAATGTTTGCTTTTTTAACAGAACAAGCTGCACTTTGATCTGAAGATTCTATTTGGCCACTATGCAAACCTAGCAAGCCTAAGAGAGCAGGGATGACGGTATCAGCAGCTGTTTATGAAATAAAGGGTACAATTTACAAACTTCCCAGTAAACACAAGAAGACCAGAATAGGACAGGACAGCATTAAAGGCATGCTTCATGCTCAAAGAAGCACAATTTCTTTTTTCAAAGAAACCTAATCAAATATAGGAAGCATGCATATGAAGAACAAAATGCCCTGGCTTCATTATCTTCAGTTTTAGATTTTTTTAACTAACAATTCTGTTCTGAAGGAAAGCCAAAGAGGTGAAATTAGATGAAAATATTTACAAACGTAAATTATTTAGTGAAACTGAAAGTCAAGTGTACCACAAATGAATTACAAATAAAACAGCAAGAATAAATCCTACTTGCAATTCGCTGGTGTATGCATCTTTGCCATTTGAAAGCAATTAAACCCCCACCCCCCAACTTAAAACAAAGAATCTGTATTTTGTATGAACAGTAACATTCCAGTCATACAAGAGCAGTTTTCCCTTCACTCTGCAAGTTATCTTGAAGTTACTTCCAAATTTCTGTTCATTCTCTGGTAACAGAAGAAAAGACAACAAAAATACTGCGTGTCCACCTCTTGCTCCCTCTATGGCTACAGATACAGTGCCCCAAAGTGACCCAAATACTTTACATTCTTGTGCACCATGAGGCACTGAACTCATTCACAGCCCTGCCGGGTGCCCTTGTTTAGGTACCTGTTTTATGTTTCAGACTAGCAGCTGGCAAACCTTCCAGCACACATAAACAGAAGATAAACTCCACTGAAACAGGCAGAACCACTACTGGAACAGCTTTGTTTCCTCTGGGTCATAAAGGTATAAACATTCTTCAGAGCAGTTTTAGCACAGTGGCATTAACTTTTGAAATAATTATTGTTCTGCCTCTTACACCAATGACCACAAAGGACATATTTTATATAATTAAAAACACACTTAATTTACCCTAATAGAGATTCACTTCAATGGTAAATTGCTTATTTTGATATGTAATGATCACAAATGTAATTGCTGTTATAAAGACAAAGTTAAAAGTTATTTAGATCTGAATAGTATGTGTCAAGTCTGTCTCAAAGTTAGTATAATTGGGATAACATCATTCAATGGACTAAGAGATGGTTCATTCTTTAACAGTCTTTCTTGTTTACAGCCACAGCAAAAAAATAAGTGCCTAAAATGTTAATTTCTATGGTAATTTGTTTCAGTTTTTCAAATAATTTTAAAAATAAATAACAATTATGCTCTTCTGTTATGGCACCATCCCAAAAAGAACACAGCTTTTTCCAGCTTGTTAGAAAAGGAAGTGAAACCTAGTAATTCAAGACAGTTTTTAATTAAATGTGGAAGAGAATTTGGAAGCTTTAAAGTCTTTCATTCTTAGCTTGATCATCTGTACATCATTTGCACATTTCCTTTCTTACAGTGTTCCTCACTGGAGTTCTGCCCTGTTACAGACAGAGTGACTCTTGTGACCACTTCTCTTCTTCCCACTTCCATCCCTATGAACAGATAAGACCATTTTGCTAACTTGCCTGTGATATGTTCATTAAATAGCTGAAATTAAATTCTCTTTTAGGTGTATTTTGTGTTAGCATCTTGAATCTTCATCTTCCAATTCTATGTTCCAATTTACACAATTGCCTAACAATGAAAAATATTTTGTTTATAGAGAATGAAAAAAAGAAAACCTTAGTGCTCTCAAGAGCAATACTTGCAGATTCATAAAATCCCCAAATTTCTATAAAGACACCTCTCTCAATTGCACTGGTGCCTGCATCATAATTTTTTTAATTTTTGTCATTATTTTCAGAATTGTGTACAACTCTCCTCTTTAAAAACATTCTTTTTTTGCTGTCACGTAAGTTCCATTAATTTTGCCAAATTATAAACCACTAAAGCTGAGAATATTTATTTCTTTATGCTATTCACACTTTGTACAAAATCACTCACAGGAATGTCTTGTCTTAAATCAGAAATACCATTTCTTCATGTATATCCCAACTATATATTCTAGTCTTCACGTTAAAAAAGAGTTATTACGAGTTTAATATGTCAAAGGTAAAATCATGGTAAATAACCAGAACTAAATGTATTGAAACTAACATTGTTGTGATTGTGTGTGAGGTGAATGGGCATTTTGTTTGTTTGGTTTTATTAAATTGCAATAAAATGTAGATAGAATGAAGATACAAAACTTATAGATACATATATTCATGGTCAGGCCAGGCCAGCCTGCAGGCAGGACTGTGTAGCTCTGGTCCGAATGGTGTTGGGGCCTAAGTGAGGATGTGTTTGGGTGATTTGAAATGCCAGCAGATCAGGCTTGGGTCTGCCTGCCCAGCCCTCTGCAAACGTAGTTTAGATCTGTGAAAGTGCAGTTTCTGTCTGGTGAAAGATCTGGAGGTGACGCCTTATGAGGACTGGATGAGGTCACTTGGTCAGTTCAGCCTGCAGGAGATTGAGGGGAGACTTCCCTGCAGTTAATAGCTTCTCCTCATGAGGGGAAGAGGAGGTACAGACACTGATCTCATCTCTGTGGTGACCAGCGACAGGATCTGAGGGAATGGCCTGAAGGTGTGTCAGGGGATGTTTGGGTTGGATAGCAGAGAGTGGCTGGGCACTGGTACAGGCTCCCCATGGAAGTGGTCACAGCACCAAGCCTGACAGTTGAATGTATCTGGCCAATGCTGTTAAGCTCATTCTGTGGTGTGATTGTGTGATTCTTTGGGTGTCCTGTACTGGGCCAGGAGTTGGACTTTGATGATCCTTGTGGGTCCATTTCAACTTAGTTTATTCTATAGTTCTATTTCAAAGAGCTTATTTCTGGTCTGCTTAAATATAAAATAGAGTATTCAACTGGATTTGGGTTGTAGGGTATGGAAATACTATTCTATTTCTTGATATCTTTAACAAGGTAAAGCAAGATTAAAGAATGCAAACCCTAAGACCTTATTCAGTGCTGGAAATTAAAAATAATAAGTGTGGCTGGCCTGTGTCCACAGGGCTCCACAATTATATTTTAAATCCAGAACGCAAATGAAATGTCTAACACACAGTTAAACAAATCCACTTGATTTCCCAGAGCTGTGTGCTCTGTTCTACTTCCAGAGTTCTGTTTTAATCAGAAAAGATAACCCGCAACCATTATTAGTTCATTTAATTACGGTAAGTGATGCCACATTTGAGAGCAGGGAAAAGAACCCCACTCTGTAACTGGATACTTCATGCAGTTTTTAGAGGACTAGAAATGCCCAATTTATTTTTCTTTTCAGAAGAAAATGCACCTGACAAAACTTTGGAATTACTTTTAGGACATTTTGAAAATCTCAGCTCTGATAAATATAACTGCCTCAGAGAAACTACTTTCTTCTTTAGAAAACTTCTCTGTGGATAAAAATAACAAGTACCACAAACTTGTTGAAGTTTTACTCATCAGATGCAAACACTCAGAAATATATTCAACAAAAGAATTTGGTAATACAGAACTAAAATACAGAAATATTTATCTAATCAGACATGATTAGAAACCTCTCCCAGCCTTTTTTGGCACATTAACCAAACCTGCACAGTTATAAACACCTTGCTAGATCTATCCCCTTAAACCATGAGACTTGTGGAGGCAGTGATGCAGTGCAGCAAACTAATCCTAACCATCCTTCACCATGCCATAAACATTAGAGCAGAGCTGTAGGAAAGTGGAAGCTCTCCTGGCTCCAACTAACACTGTAGTTATAAATCCGGTCAGGAGAGGAAAGTTTCCCCTGCAAAGTAATGTACAGCCACCTTAAATCAATCCCAAATTAAGCCATATATGTTTTTAGATACAGTTTATGGAACATCATTGGAAAAGATAGATCAGTTATCCCAAGTAATTTCAGGTGTGTGAAAAAGAGCTGGCCTAGTCATCATTTTGACCCAGGAATCTAGAATGAAACCAAGAAACCCTCCCTAGCCATAACCTAATAGCAAAGGGCTAGAAAAACTTACACAATGTACAGCATAAACTCAGATACAACTGAAGGGACAGGGACATCTCTGGGGAAGAGCTGGAAGTACTGCGTCCCAGAAATGTCCTTGCTTTCCTTTTCAGTGCAAAAGAGAGCAGGGAAGATCAAGAGAAGAATCTCAGCTACAGCCTGACTGAATGCAGTACAGTCACTTGGTCAATGGGACGGAGGAGGGAGCAGTGATAATTTACTCTCTCTCTGAGGCATGGCAGGGGGAGAAGGTAAAATGGACAAGCAAAAGTACCTTGCACCTCCTCAGTTCTTACCCCTACCTCATATGAACACCTGCGAGGTGCAACAGGAACACCTGCAAGGCCCCTGCGGGCAGGGAAATGTGTGCTTTGTGCAGGATTAGGCAGTCTGGCCATGCAAAAGGTTTGGTATCCTGCAGCTGGCCACCTCCCCCTGCAGCCAAGAAGGATATTTGCTAAATTACTGCAGTTGTTCAATCACATTAACCACTCTGAGGGGAAGGACTTGTTTCCCTGAAATCCCACTAAGATTATCACATTGATTTTCACTGCTACCAAGGACAGACAGCAAGACTGTGTGTGTGAGGGAATGAGTGAGAGAAAGCAAGAAAAGGAGAGGGAGGGATGCAGTTGTGGCAAATGAGCTGTCTTCATACTCAACCCACTGAAGCTTCAGAAGTATGATGCACACATGGAAGTCACTAAGGAAATAGCTACAGTGATGCTTAGGATCTATGCAATTTCATGTACCAACAACCTCTCTTCTAATATGCCACTGGCATTACTTCCCCCTTCAAAGAGAAACAGCTTGTCATTTTCCAAACTATAGAAAAAGCAACAGTGCAATAATCTTCAAAAAGCACGTGTAATTGATCTTTAAAATTTTACAGCACTTTGAAGATGCCACAGTTTCTCAGGTTTTGAGATCAGTGCTTTACACGTAAGATAAAAGAGTAACTGTCTTTAAAGGAGCTCCTTTCCACTCTGTAGGGTTCATTTCAACTTAGCAACTGCTGCATTTAATTACCATTGCAATATGCATCTAAAGAACTAAGGTCTTCTTTCTCTTAATAATTGAAAAATAATATGATCCTGTGTGGGCATCAACAGTGATGTACAGGGGAGGTTCTGACTGGATATAAGGAAACGGTTTTCACTAGGAGGGTAATTAGGAATTGGAAGAGGTCACACAGAGCATTTGTAGAATGTCTGTTTCCAGGCATTTATTTCCAAGACCTGATGGGAGAAAGCCCTCAGCAACCTGCTCTGAACTCAGTGTTGATCCTGCTTTGAGCAGCACATTGAACCAGACAACCTCCATCCAACCTCAGTGATTCAGTAGTTCTATAGTCTACTGTCTCATAAAAGATATCAAGTTCCTTGAAAACACCACAGAGAACCGCAGGAGTTTTACAGAAAGTTTTCAAACTTAGACGTTTTTAAAAACATTATCCATCATGAATTTTGTCCTGAGTACCAGGCTGCACTACTTACGCATGATGCAGTTAAATCAATGATATGACCGACAACCTTTTAGTGAAAGCACAGTTGTAACAAATTTATGAAGCACATGCATTAAAAGATGGCAAAAGAAAAAGAAATTATCTACTTTTTCAAATATCCCTTGCAAACAAGTGATTCATTTTATAAGTACAACTAACAGCATAATAATTTATAGACAACATAAAATGTGTTTCTTCATCACAGGTATTTGGGATTAACAGTGCATACATCCTTACATAGTACTTGTTAAAGCAGACAGACCCACACACAGCCCAAGGCAGCAGATGCACACAACCCATGCAGAAGGCACTTTGCAGGTGCAACTCATCCTCACCTTGAGATTGGGTTTTGCAAGGAGTTTCAACAGCTCTCTGATCTCACTGCTCAGTGGTTTGCTCTGCAGCTCCTCAGCCAGCTGGGTGGGAGATTGAATCAACACAAAGACCATTAGCAAAGCGTTGTTTTACCCAGTGCATCAGTGACAACCCAGAATCTATCTTGTTCAAGGTTATTGCTTTCCAGCATGTTCAAACAGAAGCCAGCATGAAGGAAAACACCATCAATCACCGTGCTTCTGTTTCTGGCCCTCAGTGGACCAGATTTAAGCCAGGCCTTTTGGCTCAGTTTAACACAAGTAATCATTTCTGGCAAGGGTGCAGCCAGATCACATTCTGATTTATAGCAAAGGGGGCAAATCCCAGCACTTCATTTAAGTGAATGGTCCTTTGCGTGCAGACAAAGAACTGCTTGTAAAAATGACTGGATCAAACTTTGACACTGTCTATAAAAAACAGTTTCGAATGAGGTGGTGAAATCCACACTGCTTCCAAAAACCCACAGTAGCTGTGCTGTTTAGGACTGGGATAAGAAAGCAAAGTGCCCCTACAGTGCAAGCAATCTGAACCTTTTATTATGTTTACACATACACTGGAAGGAGCTTGTTAAATGTGAAGCAGGTTAATCATAACATAATTTATAACAGGTCATCAGCAATTCTAGCCTGTAAAATACACAAACTATGGCCTAACAACAAGATCAGTAATTTATGTTTGGTTATACTACAAAATTGTGGCTTGGTGAACAATAGAGCAGCAGTTTAACTTTTAATCCCACGGCTATTTGGCTCATGTCTTGGGTTTTTCTTATCATGCCATTCTCAACTAATTTGGACTCAAGAGACACATTTTACTGCAGGATTTTAGACCCAAACTATTTTTCCAGAAGAAGGAAAACCTAAAATACATTTCACAACACTGAACTTTGGTTTAAAATTCTGAAGCTACACGGTTCGTAATGCAAAACGTGATTTCAGATAATCACTTGTTTTCTTTGCATTAAATCAGTACCATAAAAACGTCTCAAAGAAAGATTGGCTATTTGCAGCAAGTAATTTTATTTGTCTAACCTGATTTTAAATTTGTACTTTCATTTCTATACATTTTCAAGATAAATGGATAGATGTGTATTTTGCATAATTATATATAATAGACAAATCTATTTGAAGGAGCCATTATAGACATCAGACTTGGTTTAAATACCTTTTTTCCCTTTAATCTTCAAATTAAACAGAGTAACAAAAATGCATCACCTACCGATTTTTAACTATAATTCATAGCTTAAAACATCCAGCAAGTACCTCGGTGCTAATATTAACAATATTTGTGTCTTAATACCAAAAGATTAGAAAATAATCTCTGCAGGAATTATGAAATTTTAGATACAAAGCCAAGTATTGAGGTAATCTGACTGCAACTGAGTCTGCGTGTTCTATGGAAAGGCCCTGCAAAGCTGAAAATACTCTGATAAGAATGACAGCAGGTACATGACATGGGTTACCCTTGGTTCTCTTATCATTCTTTAGATTATACTGTTCATCACTGGAGAATAAAATCTATTAATTTGTGTTTCACTGATGAAGACAAGCAACCGCTCAGCAGAATGCCCATTTCAGCATTTCCCTCTCAGATGAATTGTGCACAAGTATTAACTCCAGCAGAACTGGATTAACTGTGATTAAAGTGCTCACATTTGAAACAGTTACCGGCAGCAGTACCTGGCATACTCGGGACACACTAACACGGTGCAATCTCCTCACATGCTAAAGACTGCAGGAAAAGCTGTCTGAAAATCTCCTCTATGATCTCTTGAGGGAACTACTACATTTCAACAAGCTCTTTATGAGGAGCTGCCACTAAAGAGAGGGGAAGAGAAGCAAAGGAGAGGGCCAGATGTGGAGTGAGGCTGGCGAGGTGGAGAGCACCAGGGACTGGTCTTTAAAGCTTCTGGAGAAAGTTCTGAAACTCCTTTTGCCAGAACAGTCTTTCTACCAAGCTTGAGGCCTTATTTGCTGTATACACCTATCCTGCCAGTGATACTGTGGTGGTCTGGGAGTGGTATTCTCCAATTCAGTAGTCCCACTAAAATCATGCACCACTTTCTCTTCCCCCTCCAACTGGAGGCACAAAAGGCAAAGATCACAGGACAAGATAAGAACAATTTACTGGAAATGGTGATCAGGCAATGTACTATACTGTATGTATATATTATTAATAAATAAGTAATAGCAACAATATTAATACCAAAAGGTTTAAGAAAAGAAATTATTCATATGGGAAAACTCCATAATAGACAATACCAGATGTCTCCACCCCCTTTTCTCGATTGGAACAAACCCTTTCTTCCTGGAAGAGAGTCCCTTTCACGAACTCTGAAATGACATGAGGTGGTATGGAATAACCTCCATGTCCTAACCATGCCCTCTCCCAACTAGTACAAAAAATTAACCCTGTCCTGGCTGGAACCAGGACAGATGTTTATATCATTTGCATGAAATCACTGACTCCTAAATCAGATATTGCTGCTCCAAGATAATGGCAAACAGAATGTCTCTTGGGAATTCACCCTAAAAATCCCTGGGAGAGAGGAGAGAAAAGGTGTGGCAGCCAGGAATGTGAAACTGTTTAGGAAAGCCCTGCCAAAACTGTTACTTGTAAAACTGCTTTTATAAGTAACACAAGAGTAAGAACATACTCCTCAAACGGTTTTATTTATGATAGCAGCACCTCAAACTTGGGGTTTAAATCAAGCAGGAAATACTTCCTTGCTAATAAGAATATCTCCTCCTTTAACTATAGAACAGTTACCATCAGCAGGAAGAGAAAACATTAATTTAAAGTCTATGAAATGAAAGTGTGTTTTATAACACCAACATGCTCTTAAATCCCTGAAGCTGACAACCAGTCAGACAAACTTGCCAAAAAACGAATAGCACTTTAATCCTGAAACTTCATGAGTTTTGGAGTTACAAAGCCCACTGCATGTAAATTTGCTTCCTCAAAATTTGCTGATAGCTGTTGAAACATAGAAAATCCTGCAGTGTTCTGCCTGACTTCACCCACCAAAGGACATCCTTACCCTATGGGTCAGTGTCCATAAAAGCAGCAGTTCACCTACATGTAAGTGATGAAGAGCTGTACATATAAAGTAGGTAGATGTCTAGAGACAATCATGTCCCAACATGTACACTTAAAAATACTACCATATGTACATAATACATTCATAGGGTTAAAAGCTCCAACCTGTCTCAACTGAGGGGTGACAGAGTACTTTAATTTGGGGATTTCCAAAACTATACTTTTTAAATGAGTCTGAATAAAGAATGAGATTGCTCAGCATTTCTGAAAATACCAAAAACTAAGTTTTGCATCCAAAAATAAGAAATTATTTTTATTAAGAATTTTAGCCCAGAGATCCATAACACAAATATTAGCAAGGATTATTACTATGTCAGCAAGAACTTAATTAAGAGAATTTCAACCAGCTTTCTGATTTTCAAAATTACTATCAACATTATTCAAAGCTATGTGAAGGTTAAAAAAATATTACTAATATATGCCTGATGTCAAGGCTAATGTATTATTATAGTTGGTATGTTACAGGATATAGCTCTCCTCCTACTGAAACTTGATTAAATTACTGGGTATCCTTTTTTTCAATAATCTTCAAATAAGTTTAATTTATTTTTTGTTAAAATGCTACCAATCTCAATTCACAACATTTAATCATTTGTAAAATTTAAAACCCAAAATCTATTAATTATATAAATAGTTACAATTTTAAAACATCTATAACGCATGTAAAGTTTCAAACATGCTGTATTTGAAATGGTCCTAATACATATTGCCTTTTCCAAAAAGCAACCTGACATCATCAATTGCAACAAAGATTTCTGGCTTTCACCTAAACCACAGTTTATTAAACATTTCTCTATTCTGGCCTACCTCAGGTTCAGTCATAGTTTATACAGGTGTGTTCACAATTCATCTGAATCCTAGAATTAACCAAATAGCAAGAAATGGCAGGTTGGATTTTTTTTCTTGAAGCTAAAAATTATAGTAACAGGAAATTAACTACTCCATCAATGCTGACCACTTTTACAATTTATTTTTTGGTTATGAAGGTAATTTGGAAAGCTCCAATATCAATAAATCACTACTGTACTTTTTCTTAAATAGTTTTGATTTTTTTTTAACAAGCCTCCATCCTAGGCATTTCATATGCTTCATTTCTGTAATATTATTTGTCGTTTCTCATGTTCTGTCAGCAGTGCTGCTATCTCATTTGTCTTTATTTTTCCAAAGCATTCCTCTTGTCTGTGACTTTCTCAAAACACTAACAGTTGACAGCTTTTCCCCTCCCAGAAGAGTTCTAACCTGTAATTTTTATTGCTTAGTTACTAAAGCAGAACAAGAGGCTATCTAGGTGTTTTTATAACATGCAAGTGAATAAAACTCAAAGTAATATCAGCAACGAGCCCAGTGATGACAGAACCTTTGGAAACCTTTGCAGCTTCTTATGATTTCAGCTCAGCGGATTACATTCATATGTTTGCACTATGAAGAGTTCTGCTTGCAGACAGTTTGTTGGGAGACTTGGTACCAGTGATCTCAGCAGGGGACACTTACATCATCTGCCAAGGCTGCTGCACCATGGAGTATGGGCACCGGGTTCTGCTTTTCATAATAATGCAGTTTTTCATGAATCTGGAAGACAATAGTACAAAGTGATAAGTTTATTTAGCAGCATGAGAAATGGTACAAAATAACCCTGTTGAGTCTGCTGACTGTCTGTAACTAAACATCATCCTTATAGTAACCTACAGGCAGCAATCATGTAAATGCAATTCATCATCATCCTCTGTTGAAGTGCTAAGAATATGAAATCAGATGGAAAAAATGCTCAGTATGCAGACCAACCCACAGAAAAACTAAACATTTGTGATTTTTCTCTCCTGGCTTTCTCTGTCCATATTTCTAACATATTGCTTCAAGTATCAATTACATTTTATATTGCTGCTGAAAACACAAAGCATAAAGTGTTTATCCCCAAGATGGATATAAAAACCCCTGTAAATTATGATTTATGAAGTGAAATAATAGCTTGCCACCCACATCTTGACAGACAACTTGATGGAGCGGCTGCTGTCATTAAAATAATTCAGAAACAAGGACAAAGCAGGGCTAATATGAATTCTAAGACATCTGAAAGAAAGAGGCAGTCCTTCAGCAAGTTAAGGTTTTTAATGAGAAATTATCAACATTGAAGATGCACTGTGCTTTGGTTCTTCCAAAAAGGGAAAGGATACACCATCATTTCAACGCCACCCTGTTCCCTCCTCCACAAGTTATGCATTTCAAAATTTAGATTTTTTTCCAGTAGGAATGCTTTTAAGACCCAAAGTATTTTAGAGTCTTCTAACAAGTTTCTTTGTAGCTATTTCAGAATAGCATAAAAGACTGTGTTAAATATTTAATTTTATTAACATTATTTTCCTGAAGATACATGGATATACAAATATTAATTAAAATTTTAAAAAAGAAGACAATGGTAGTCTGAACTAATGCAAATATACCCCATTCTTGTGCTTTAGTTCTGCTGCTCTGAAAGAAGCATGAACTCCAGATGGTTGGAGGAGTTGCAGAAGGAGCTAAATTGGGGACTTCTGTGCTTGGCAAGGAGGGGAAAACAAGGTCTGGCAGAGGCCGTGGGGTGCAGACCTTGGCTGGGGACTCCCTCATGTCCTTGGGAAACAGGATCCCCAGTGATGCCCTAGCACTGCCCAGACACTGCTGGGAGAGGAGCGGGACAGACGCCAGGCAGCAGGGACAGATTTAAAGAGTAACCAAACACTTTTCGCACACTGAAACTGTTCACAGTTCACCAGACCATCTCCATTTTGCACCAAGTGTTCCCTCCAGCCTTCCTCCTTCTTCCACATTTGCTTTCCTCTGCTTACTTTCCCTCCCAGCAGCACTCGCTCCTCTCACTGTCTAGGACTCCCTCAGTCTTTAATGTAAAGCTCATTCTTTAAGCCCAATCTTTTCAATTTACACTGCAGTCTCACAAATACATCCATAACAAGACAATGCCACGTCAGTGACACTTGTGCCTGCCATTTTTCCTGTCTTCTGCTGTGCTTCATAACCCTAAACCCACATCTGTTTTTCCTCATTTAGACTGCATGTTCTTCATAGTAAAGAGCATGTTAATACAATATGACATAGCAAGACCTAAGTCTTGATTGATTCCTTCATCATTTCTGCAATCTTAACAAGATTATTTCAGTATGTCATTGGTTAAAAGATGCTGAAGTTCTGGCATATCATAGTGAAGCATGAAGGCACTACAGTTGCTTAATTTCTAAACAGTAAAATAATTTGTTCTCATCTGGAAACTACATGCAAAGCACTACTGTCTCCAGAACATGAATCTGAATTTTACATTGCTTATGCAGACATTGTTTACTCAGCAATTACTTAGACTAATTCATACTGGATTTCACAAAGCTGTAAGTGACCAGACAACTTCATATTTCTAGCTCACAAAGCAGAGAAACTAAACAAAACAAGGAGTTGTAGCTCCCTGAGTTTGGCAGAAATTTGTGATTTACTTAGACTGTGAACGTGAATAACTAAAAGGCACATTAAATCAAAAAGTCTCAAACCCACCATATTTTGATTGATTCAGCAATATCTTGATTTTATCCAGATTGAGCTTCTGTCAGCTCTGAGGTCAGAAGCAGTTGCCTATGTTACCCCCTATTTTCTCAAAGGAAACAGAAGTGCCATTGCTGATTAAGCTACTTTTATCCTGGGCAACCTGTACACATCTTTATCACTAAAATTAAAAAAATAAACAAGGAAAAAGTCAACCAAACAAAAAAAAGGTGGAGACAGCCTTGCTTAACCCATCTTTGAGAAAAATGTTATACAGTTGTAAATTCATGCAACAAAAAATAGGTTTTCAAAAGATGACACAGTGTAACTTGAACTAGTTATTGGCTCTGTCTATAGCCAGAAATAACAGAAATAACTGCAAACAAATTTTTATTTTCCTAAGAGTGGATATTGGATTCCAGCTAAGCATTTAAGGACAATCAGTAAGGTTTTATTTGATTAGGGAAGAATTGTAGAGAGTAACTGTCTAACTAAAAAAAGGCGAAGCTTAACAAGTAAGCAGGAAAATTTAACTGCTACTAGACAGTTCTGGATATTGGCTTTTGCTATATCAGGTTGAAAATTTTATTAATTTACTGTACAGGTACAATGAATGGCTCTAGGGATAAATACTTTATGGTCTCTGGTAACACACCCTGCAACCTCAGCATACTTCCATTCGAGATGCAATACAGAGTGGGGTTTTTACCCCAAATATCTAGTTTTATTTAATAATTGTCTGCCCTGTTAGTTGAATCTATTTTTGAAATCAGATCATTTGACGACAACATCTGTCTTTCACATTTTTGTAATTTAAGGGATATACCTATGGAAATTAAAAGCCACTGGTCTGTGCACCAAGATGCAATCAATGTGCAATACAGGGATTACCTTTCATATTAGTATAAAATTACCACATGCATCATGAAACCAGCTACCTCACACCTCCAACTTCTGGATAAGTAATGTATCCGTAATGTATGCAGCACTTTTATATAATATATTCTTGAATGCAGTAAGACAGGAGATTTGGGGCAACTCTACTGATAAAGCAAAAATTTCAGTGAGGCAAAAATGCATTTTCAGGCAACTCCTTCCCCTCCTTGTGTCTAAAAATGTATTCCTAGATGGTTTGTTCCATAATTTCCCCTTGACTGGTCTCTAGTTCTTCATGTTGTATTTTTAGGCCTTTTTTGAAGATGAGCACAGCACTCGCCTTTTCCTACTCACTGGGCACTAGGTCATCTCTGTTGTCTTGTAAGAATGACAGAGCACATTTGCAAGCTCACCTGGTGGCCTTTGAATTTGCCAGACTTCAGGGTGATAAATGACTGCATTTATGACAAACACCTTTAGAAAAACTACTGTGCACACAGCCATATGCTTTGGCAACCTCTCCACATGCTGTATTTCAGTTAATTATTTTCCCAAATACGAAATTTTTACATCATGTATGCCTAGGACTGTATTTCCAAATTTCCATTCTTTTACAAGTAGAATTTGAAATCTGAATACCTAGATTAACTGACTACATTGATGAAAATGAATAATGTGAAGGAAGTAGCCAAACATAGAAACGAAAAGCAAAACAGGACAAGGTGGTGCAAATACTTTGTCCCTTTACAAACTTCACTCAATGAAATTAAACTCTAACAGAAGTTAAAACCACCCTGGAACACTTCGAGAGAAGTATGAGAGTGGATTCAAAAGTAGAAGTGAGAGCATTCACCTACTCAAAATAAGATGTATCATACTGGCAAGCTTTGTTTGAGCTTCAATCTAAAAAATTCTATTTAACACAAAAGGCAACTTTAGCTTACACTGAGCAGTGATACTGGATGTCCAGTAGCTTTAATACCATTGCCTTCTCTCTGCTAGAAACTTACACAACGTATGGAAAATATAGGACTGTATCGTGCTTAAAAATAGGAAATATAGTACATCTGTTTTAAGTTCTTCTGACATTTACATGTAAAGCCTCAATGCTGAAAATCTCTTCACAGATGAGACCAAGTCTGTTAAAGCAAGAATTATATATTGTAAATAAAACATAAAAAGCTGTTCTGCTGAACAGATGACTAAGTTGTGGGGGCTTTTTTTTTTTTATGACTACCTATTCTTTTCACTGTAGAGTAAGAAGATTTATGAGGTTCTGCAAAAACTGACAATCTACTCTGAAGTTATGCCCCAAGAGGGAAAAATAATCATTTGCAAATTTATACAATTTTTGGCACACTTGTAAGCAAGAAAAATTGTTTCTGGATTTTCCCAGAGAGACTGAATTAAGCTTTCTATAATAAAGCAGAGCAGTGTCCTCAGCCTGGACTATTTCAAAACCCAAGAGGAGCTTTCTAAGTCAGAAAAATAAAAATCTGAAGTAAAGAGTCCTACAAAATAAGCTTAATTTCTCTTTTTAGATTTCTTAATTTCCATGTACAGTTCTAGTATCATATGTTTGAAAATAAAACAGGGAAGTGGAATAAGCATGTACCAAAGGTGCCAAAGACTTAACAGAAGACAAACTTAGTTTTTTTGACAGAACAGTTGGCATAGATAAAGAGTAAGTGTATGTAAGAATACAATATGCAAACACTTGTAACTCAAAACCCACTGGCAATAAGTGAGCCATACCAGCACATACAAGACAAGAACTGTCACACACATAGTGTGAAAATGTTCTGCTAACCACAAAGTGGTGTCACCAACTCCTCAGACATGTCAACACCTCTGGGTAAGAGCTTTATTTATGGTAATGACACCTTCCTGACCAGAGGTGCTGAAGAGGATCTTCTGAGTATTTGCACTGACCATCATTCTGGGCCAGAGTGTTCCGCCTTTTGAGAACCATCAGAAGCTTGTATCTTCTTATGAGTTACATAAACATTCCCTTACTTGGGTTTTATTTTATGAGATGAAAAGATAACGTACCTGTAAAATTCGTTTTATTACGTGCTTGCATGAAAAAATGCAACGTTACCTTTGTTTAATGCAACAGAAGAATTGGCACCACATCATATACATTTCCAGGGTTTGTCTCTGGACTGTCCTAGTCAGCCTGCTGAACACCCATTAGCTCCTAATCTCCTTGTTTAGTTTCAGCAGAAAGGAACCCATTTCCCATGCTGGACTGCTGATATAAAACCAAAGCAGCAGAAATTGAGAAGATGGGAAACTGATTTATAAAATGCACTAGTGATCTGAACTAGAATGCCAATATAAACACACACACGAAGTGTCAAGATGTGTCTAGAAGATGGGCATTGAATATATTGTTGTAGAAAGTCCATAACAGTTGGCAGAACATCTCCTCTAACTGCTCTCCTCATTATATTTTTCATCATATATGAACAGCAAGAGTGTCTGAAATCAAAGCACTGACAAAAGCCATGCAGCTGCTGTATTTATTGGCTTAGTCACTTCCATGGCTGCATAATGGAAGACTCTTGTACACAGAGAAGCTGTTAACTGTCCACCAAAGTTTCAGGTTCATGTATATTTGCAAAAAATTTAATAATTCCACTAATGGCACCACTGCAAAGTGGTGCTACTACAAAGAGGAGCATCTATACGTTAAGAAGCCACAGCAGATTAAGAGAATGGAAAAAGAAAGCAAATAAAAACTGTTATGGGAGGAGTAAGTGCTAGTTTTGACTTAATCTGCAATTTGAGTTCTGCATCTGAAATATCTGAAGGAAGAGAAATCATTCCAAGGCACTCATGACCGTAAAAGACACATTTGTGAACAGTTCCAACATTTATACGGTGAGATTTCAAGACAAGAATTAAGGTTTTCATCTGATCATTAATAGTATGACCTTAACTCTGGGATTTAGACTCTTGAGTTCACTGTCTAAATTTACCCACAGCTTTGAGTCAAGGTAAAATAACCTAGAAGGAAAAATAGAAATGATGGGCTACAATGAAACAAATTAAAGTAACTATTAAAACCATTCAGAAACTATAACTGCATACTATCATCTCTGCTGAAATGCATATTTTGCTTGATGTAGAATTTTAATTAAAAGATTGTTTAATTCCTTTCCTTTCTCCTTCCAGAACCCTACTGTATCAGATGAGAGTAACAGAAAAATTAGCCATCTCTTTGATTTATCTTCATCACTCAGTGGTGGCCTGTAAGCTATTTACACAGGACAAAAATACAGACTGAATGCAAAACTATTCATTTCTTCCCAAACTTTCCTATACTCCTTATCATTGCAGCTTTGGTACACTAAGGAACTTAAACACATGAACAACTCTGCAGTACTGTAGCATGATGAACACAAGGTGTAGCTTAGAACACACACAGCCTTTAAATGACATTCTAGTCATATCAGTTGAATGCAGTTAGAGCCATAGAATACTGCTAAGAAATAAGCATTATGTATTTCAGAAAACAAAAACAAAATAGAAATCAATAAATCATAGCTAACTACTCGAAATTTGCAATGAACATTTCAATCCCTATAGTAACATTAAATTGTCTCAAATATAAAATAAGTGATTGCACAGTGCAAAAAGGCCTCTGAGAGAATGGTACAAGAATCAAAGCAAGCCTCTGAAGGCTTAAAAACAGATATTCAGAGATCTGAATTCTAGCCCAATTTGCACAGCAAAAAGTTTCATCATGATAGATAAGCAATTCTCCTCTAAGCCTTTTTTCCAAAAAGCAGAAGCATGAATTTCCTAACAATTCAAATGCAGGCTAATGGCATGGAAATTTTTCTGCCTGAACAGCTAAAAGTCAGAAGAAATTCAGAACATGTCAGATAACCCTAATGACAGAACTAAATACTTGCACTATAATAAAGAATTAGAAGTTTCTTTATCAGTATAGCATGAAATCACTAATAAATCAGAAACCCTTCAGACTGGTATAAACTGTTGCAATGGGCTTGGCTGGGACAGAGTTCGTTTTCTTCACAGCAGTGTGTACAGAGCTCTGTTGTAGATCCATGACCAAAACCATGCTGATGACAGAGCAAGGCTTTAGCTGTTGTTGGACAGTACTTGTGCAGTAGCAAGGCCACCTCTGCTACTGCTCTGTGCCCTGCAGAGTAGGCTGGGGCTGGCCATGAGTCTGGGAGGGGACACAGCTGGAACCCAACTGACCAGAGGGATATTTCACACTATATAATGTGATGTTTTCCCAAAGCAGATATTGTTTAGAGACTGGGTGGGCATTGCAGGTGGTGACTCCTTCTGCAGCACTTGTTTCTTCCCCTCTCAACCACCCAGAACAAGGAAATAACCAACAGGGCATCTAAATTCTTAGATAGAAACCCATGCTCCTTAGCTGGAGCCTTACCCCATCTCCTGCTAAAGGGTGTTTCAGGAGTTGACAAGGGTTGACTTTTTGAGGAATGGACAAGGGTCATAACTGGAGATTTTAATACAGTTTCAAAAATGAGGTCTAAGACTGAACTTGATGGGATTTTGTTAACTTCTGTCATCTTAAAACATTATATCCATTGAAGAATAAACCCACTCATGTTAACACTGCAGGGAACATCACAGGTATCTCAGGAAAAGAAGCCTCTTACCAGTGTCCCGAAGTTGCAAGAAGTGTTAGTTCAATTCTGCTCTACAGCAAAACACAAAACAAAACCTCCAACACTCTTTTTACGCGTCAGATGTGTACTTGAAGTCCATTATTTGAAAAGAGCCAACAATTAAACATGCAAATTAGGGCCAAAGTGCTCTGAGGTTACTGAAATTTCTGCAGCTGTGTTCAAAGTATGCAAACCAAACTCCAAGTGCAGAATCATAGAATGGTTTGAGCTTTGAAGTTCATTTAGTCAACATCCTTTGTGATGGGCAAGGGTACCTTTCATTAGATCAAGTTGCTCAGAATCTAATTCAACCTGACACTGAACACTTACAAAGAGGGGCATCCACAAATTCTCTGTTTCAATGTCTTACCACCTTCTTCATACAAAATGTCTTCCTTATGCTCAATCTGAATTTACATTAGCATTTTTCAGCCCTTAAAGATAAGGTTGCTAAAGTCCAGGATGTGATGGACAACACTTAAAAAGTGTCCTTTACCCAGCAATCAGAATGAGCTAAATTCAAAACAGAATTCCTCCAGAAATTCCTAATCACATTGTGTTTTCAGAAATCAATTTTCAGAACTATATGCACGATTACAGTAATTTTCTAAGTTAAAAAATCTGATAATAGATCACATTTAAGGGCATTTTTCTTGTCAGGTTATGTTTTGTAAAGATTATAAAATGGTGTGTTATCAACAGATGTACAAAGTTATATTATTTTAAATCAGGTGAGATCAGTGCAGATCAGCAGCAGAGGAGAGGCCACAACTTCAAATCAGACTCTCAGCAAACACTTGCTGCTTGAAATTTGATTCAGCAAGAACTTGGTTATGGAGCACTTAGATGTGTGACAGAGGTGGAAGGATGGAAGTGCCCAGTTAACAGTGAGAACAGATATGTGATTATTATGAGTTATGTCCCGAAAGCCAATAAAAGAAGCACAGCGTGCTAAAATTGAAAGAAAGGAGTCTTTGGGGGAAAAGAAGGCAACTTCTGTCAACTGGCAAAATCAAAGTATGTACTGACTTTGTTAGGGACAAAAATGAGCCTCAGTAAAAATGCATTATGGATTTTTAGTCACTCCAGACAAACAACTTTTTTTTATTGTCTAGCCAGAAATTTCAAGACAGAAACACTGCCTCTGCACTCTGGGCTAAGTTGTATGGTAAAATCCTATTCTCCCTGGATTTTTTTTTAAATCTGTAATTTCAGGGTTTCCTTGTCAATCATTTAACATTCTGCCTCATTACCTCATTTGTCCTTCACCCTTGACTGACCCTGATGAGCTGGGCAGCATCTGAGGAAGATGATGAAGACAGAGAAAATTCAATGCTTCAGACTGGCACCCAGGGGTTCATTTGAGGCAATCTCACACATGTAGCAGCTCTGAGACTAACCTGGCACAGTCACAAGGGTATTGTCAGATTTGATTTTGTCCTAAAGAGATCTAATCAGGTCTGTAAGGACACATCTCTTGATTTTTACTGTAAAATGAAAAAGTTCTCTTCTAGTCTTTCTCTTCTACTCTTTTTTGAGAAAACCAAGACAGACATGAAGTGAGCAATCAATGAATCTGGTGATGCTGCTCTTGCTTCCCCGTGCCATATATACTGTGTTCTTAATTTCACCTCCCCATCACATTTGTTTTTACTAGAAAAAGTACTTCAATATCTGTTAAGTACCTACTATTGACACTGTTAACAAACATGTCCTTCATGAATAGTGGGATGTGCCTGCAGATCTGTGTCTTAGAGCTGTGTATTGTAATATTTCTAATTTAGAATTTCCTGTCTTCATGCTATCATCATCAAAGAGTAAGAAAAATTAAATACCTGCACTATACTCATATAACATGACTTCCCTTCAGCTGAAAACCAAAGAAAGCCTTTAAAACTGAGTCCACCCATTAACCCAAGTCCATCACTAAACCATGTCTCTAAGTGCCACAACTACATATCTTTTAAATACCTCAGGGATGATGACTCAACCACTTTACTGGGCAGCCTGCTCCAGGGCTGGAGACCACCCTTCCAGTGAAGAAATTTTTTCTAAAATCTCATCTAAACCTCCCCTGGTGTAACCTGAGGCCATTTCCTCTTGTCCGGTTGCTTGATACTTGGAAGAACAGACTGACCCTACCTGGCTACAACCTCCTTTCAGGCAGTTATAGAGAGCACTAAGGTCTTCCCTAAGCCTCCTTTTCTCCAGGCTAAAACCCCCCAGCTCCCTCAGCTGCTCCTCATCAGACCTGTGCTCCTGACCCTTCACCAGCTTTGCTGTCCTTCTCTGGACATGCTCCAGCACTTCAATGTCCCTCCTGATTTGAGGAGCCTCGTACTAAGTACAGGATCTGAGGTGCAGCCTCAGCAGTGCTGAGTACCAGGGGATGGTCACTGCCTGGTCCTGCTGGCCACATATTGCTGATACAGGCCCGGACACCATTGGCCTTCTTGGCCACCTGGGCGCTCGCTGGCTCCCGTTCAGCTGATGTCAACCAGCACCCTCAGGTCCTTCTCTGCCAGGCAGTTTTGCAGCCACTCCTCCCCCAGGCTGTGGCACTGCAGGGGTTGTTGTGACCCTCGATGCCCTTGTCCACATAATTAAGATATGAAATGGAACTAGCCCAATATCAAGCCCTGGGGAACACCACTGGTGACCAGTGACCAGCTGGATGTAACTGCATTCACCAACACTCACTGGGCCCAGCCATCCCAACAGTTTTTTGCTCAGCGAAGAGCACAGCCATCCAAGCCAGGACAATGCTGAGGGAAATAGTGTCAGTGATTTTACTCATGTACAGGTAGACACATCCAGTCTTTTCCTCACCCAATATGCAGGTCCCCTTGTCACAGAAGGACACCAGGTTGGTCAAGCAGGAGCTGCCTTTCCTAAACCCATGCTGGTTGGGCCTGATCCCCTGGGTTGTCCTGTACCTGCCATCTGATGGCACTCAAGACAATCAGCTTCATGACCTTCCTTGGCTCTGAGGTCAGGCTGATAGGTCTGTAGTTCCCTGGATCCTCCTTCCAGCCCTTCTTGTAGATGAGTGTCACATTTGCTGACTTTCAGTCAACGGGGACCTCTCTGGTTAGCCAGGGGTGCTGGCACACAATGGAAAGGGGCTTGTGAGCACTTCTCCCTCGGTACTCTTGGGTGGACCCCTCTTGGCCCATAGACTTTAAGTGGTGTAGCAGGTCACTCACTATTTCCTCCTGGATTATAGGGCCTTCATTCTGATCCCCATGGCCAGCACAGGGGCTGGGTACCCACACAACTGGTCTTACTGTTAAAGACTGAGGCAAAGAAGGCTCAGCCTTTTCCTTGTTCTTTGTCACTGTTTTCCCCCACACCCAGTAAAGGATGGCAATTTTCCTTCTCCATTNTAGTTCCCTGGATCCTCCTTCCAGCCCTTCTTGTAGATGAGTGTCACATTTGCTGACTTTCAGTCAACGGGGACCTCTCTGGTTAGCCAGGGGTGCTGGCACACAATGGAAAGGGGCTTGTGAGCACTTCTCCCTCGGTACTCTTGGGTGGACCCCTCTTGGCCCATAGACTTTAAGTGGTGTAGCAGGTCACTCACTATTTCCTCCTGGATTATAGGGCCTTCATTCTGATCCCCATGGCCAGCACAGGGGCTGGGTACCCACACAACTGGTCTTACTGTTAAAGACTGAGGCAAAGAAGGCTCAGCCTTTTCCTTGTTCTTTGTCACTGTTTTCCCCCACACCCAGTAAAGGATGGCAATTTTCCTTCTCCATTTGTTGCTAAAAGGAGGTAATATGGTAATAGCATTTGCTATTTTATTTTTGCAATGTTAAGCAAAACAGATTAAATACTGGCTACAAACCCAGTTATTCATGCAGAGTTTCTAAAAATGTTTATTTTACTTTTTAAAAAAATTCACTTTGAATTCATTGTTCTTTATACAATAAAATAAAGGTCCTATTATATGAGATTTCACAGACTTCATTCAAATGGGCCTTTTTTTGTCAGTAATAAGCAAAGGTTTTGATGACTTTGCTTATAGGAAAAGGGTCCCTAGATAGACAGAGGAAGTTCAGACCAAAGCTAAACAAGTTGCACTTGCTCCAAAATAAATTTCCCTGCCCCTTTAGAGCCAAACAGTCTACATGGCTACTGTATACAGTATTTTCAAAATTGTTTTTCTGTACTTTTAACCCCAATTCCAAAGGAAGGAGCATCAGAACAATTCCAAATTTGAATGAAGCTCTCTTATGTGAGCTAAGGACATGAGGTCCTTGAACAGAAAGAACAGAACAATATCACACACTTTTCTTCCTTTGAAACAAGCAGTTTTCAAATTGCAATCTGTGGATGTTGAAAGATCCCTACAATTTGAATGTGCTACCCTTCATAAATACATTTTCAAATAAAATCTGAGCAGTAAACCCATAATGTCCCAGTCTGAATAGTACCAGTCAGAATTTGATAAAAGTATAGCAATTTTCTTCTCCAAAAGCACACACTGACCTGTGTACACACATATTAGAATTGGTAAGTCTGAGGGAAAGATTCCATAATAGCAATACTGAACTTAGGATTCCAGGTCTCAAACTGATCTTCCCAGTTTATGGCCCTTCTGTCTATGTGGTCCCACTTTGATGCTCCCTTCTCCACTCCCAGTATTATTACTTTAATAAAAACACTTTTCAAGTTGAAGTTCTCAGATTTAAATGAAGCCAGAATGTGAGTTGGGCTCACATAAGTGTCTGTTTCTCTCTCTTCCTTTCATTAAGAAAACGATAAGGGTTCATCACTAAAAAGATACCAAATCTTTCACTAAAGAACCTGACTCAGCTCTCAGGAAATTTTGTGCAGTATTGCAGACAGCAAACTGAACATGCATACAGGCAAACTGTCATATATAAAGACTGCAAGGTTAAATGGTAGCAGTACTCAGAAAGATTTAAAAGCACATTACCAAAGGAATTAAGCATCAGTTTCTTCATCACCAAAAGGAAGACAATGACTAAACACAGACAAAAAATGTATTTAATGTATTTGATTTCCAAACCAATACTACTAAAATGACATCTCTTTAGAAAAAAATACTGTAAACTTACATTTTTTGGTATTTCACTTACTGATAAGTGACATATTTATGACCAACTGCATTATTTGTATATATGTCAAATATATCAAGAAATCTTTATTTCTAAGTTACTTTTAAAATTTCTTTTACTTGAAGAATACTTAATACAAGCAAGAAAGGAATTGTAACTTCCACTGAAGGCCTTCAGTTTTGAGCAAGAGTACACAGAAAAACTGCATAGTTGTAATGAAACAGAGATGGAAGCAATTTTTACTGCAATAATCAAACAGCTGTTTATACAATAATTTTAAATACAAAACTTGATGAAAAACATTTAATTCAAGACACTAATGAAATAAAAGTTAGTTCAAATTAAAATTATCAAATAAAAAATAAAAAATTTTCAAATAAAAATTATCAGAAAAAAGTATACATGTCTATTATTTCAATCCTACATTCCAAAAATAAACTTCATGTTTTGTGTTTTCTTTAAGGACACCTTTCATTTTTTCTCACTGAAATACTTCCTTTTTAGCTATCACCTGACTGTGTCTAAGTAACACAAAAAAGACTTGCAAAATGTATGCCTAACTAATTTGAATTACTATATATAAAAATTATACAAAGAATTTATCTAAAACATCAGAAATTAAAAACTTCAAGTCTTGGTATTGATGAGATTTTAAGAAATATAAAAGTTTCTTCAGCTTTATAGCAAACCTTTTTTAAACACTGCAAATATAACGTTACTGTTTTGTGTAGCAGAAGTGTTTCTCCCTTTGAGGTCTGGTATTTTAAATTTAAAGATCTTTATGAATTTGAAAGGAGTATTTTTTCCTTAGAAAAATCAGAAAAATATAATCAGTCTTTGACCCTGAATATCAGATTTGAATATTTCCAAGAAAAAAATCTAAAATAGATAAACATAATTATACTAATAAATATGAAAGAGAAAAGAAAAGAAACAAGACTGGAGATGCTGCTGAACTGTAAAGAACAAAGATCACATCAACAGCTGACTGCACTTTAGAAACTATCATTATCTGAAATCCTTCTAAGCAGAAAACATCCCAGCAACAACTCTCATCTTACCACTGAGGGTCATCTGGGAAAACAGCAATCCTGAACATTTCATGACTGGTGATTGAATCTGATTATCTGATTCAACAACTTTAAAAAACCCAAACCAATATTCCATTATTTCCTAGTGCTTTATGCTGGCATGTTGATTAGCAAAGAAAGAGCCATAAAGTGAATTCAAACAAAAATTTACAATACTTTCTGTGCCAATACTAATACCCATTCATGTTACATTAGTCCCAAAATTCAAATTAAAGGACTGAAGAGGTAACTTGCTAAGAATATGGAGATAGCATGATAAAAATAATTAAATTAAATTAAAAGAGCACTTTTCCAAATAAAAAGATAACAGGACAGGTTTTAAATTAACAACTCTATGGTCCTGCTTTGTAAAATAAATACAGTGGATGAAGAAACTTTAACGTGAGACAGAACTGAAAGATTAGAATTGTCTTTGGAAATCTGCTAAGAAAGTATAGAAACACTGCAATAACAGCAGGTCCCCAGTTCACTGCTAATAAACCTCCTTGAAGACTAAGTTTAGGACTTAATTTAGAGGCTAGAAACAAAACAAGTATGTGGCTAGATTTAATGCTAATCTCAATAATGCCTCAAATGTCTCAATGTTTTCTTTCAGAAAACACCTACATTTATATAAATATTAAAAGGATCTAATTTGCCCACAAGTCGGTTTTTACCTGTAAATGTTCTGCTTTGTAAACTTCATTTCTTCTGATACCACTGCTTTTAAACATCGCAAATTCAAACTGATGTTTTTATTTTTATGTCATTATAATCATTATACAGAACAAAATTTCCAGACTTTTTTCCTAAAGCAAGTGATTTCCATTGTTCTGTTAACAATATAAATCCAAAGGAAAGAACTTTCCTAGCTCTGCTCACCTAGTAAACACAATTCTAACAGGAATGACAGCTAAACTACCCGTTCGATTGTCAGACAGTTGCTTTTTCCAGCAAGCTCCATTCCCCACAGAACTAAGATCCTAGAGAAATGCCAATTAAATATTAATTGAAGAAAACAGGATTTGTTGCACACAGGCTAAGACACTTCAGCAAAGAATTGGGCTTTTTCAGTTGTACTATTCAAGCAGAGACTGATAACTTTAAATCATGAAGAGTTTGGTTTACTCCTGCTTAGTACAGTGAACATCATCCTTACAGTCTGTACTCAATGCAAGTTAGTCCAAGACTGAATTCAATCCAGGCTCCCTGAAGAGATCACTTTTGTGCAGCTCAGTGTTACAGAATTAACCCATTCAAACCCCAAACTTCATTCACACACATGGACATCTATACTTTGAGTTAAAATTAAATACATATATAAAAATGTACACAGACATACATTTATCAATTAGCACCATCTAGTGGGGTCAGTACCATTTATGTGATGTGGGAAATACTCAGCTCACTTTCTGCCTTTTCTACACTCTTTGATACAGCATGGGACACGAAATTAATAAAACTCGGATGTAAAGACAAAAATCAGCAGCAACAACACCACAAAAAACCTCCACCACCAAAACAAACAAAACAAAAAAATCACCAAACAAGCCAACCCAAACCCTACAACTTTAATTCACAACATTATGTTTTCCCCCTATAAATTACATTTTAAGAAAAACACTGCCACTGAAAGCTGCATGCCCATATATATGAAAATTTACTGATAGGAATAAAACCCTCAATCTTTTAGGCATTCATATACATGCCAAACACAATTACAATTTAATTATTATTTTCTATTCTTATTCTTTTCCTTCCCTATCAAGAAAAATCTGCTACTCTGAAGCATCAGATGATGCAAAACCCCCTTTTATTTAAGGCCTCCATCATCAGAGTAAAATTCTGCTGTAAACACAACTTTTGCTAAAACTGCATCAAACTCTCACAAACACTGGGTCCCAACCCAAAATACTAATAAAATAACAAAATAAATGCTTTTAAAGTATTCACAATAATTCATTTAAAAGAGGTCAACTATGAACAGGTACTAAAGACTAACTTTACCCATTAATGCAGTTTCTCAAATATGAAATTTAGAAATGGATTTTTAGTCAATTCTGCATTTAAAACTGTAGGAGACTTAAGTCATGCACATAAGCAGTGCTGAAGAATTTCAAATGTAAAAGCCATCAGAGGTAGATTCTCCCATACATCAACCTTTGGCAAGACAGAAAAGACAGACAAATACAAAGCAGGCACACATGAGGGTGCTTAAATGCACCAGGCAAAATCTCCACCAGCCTCTGCCAACAGGCAAGGGAGCTAAAAACATCACCATTCCCTTCTCCCTCCGCCTGCATACAGTCCATGGTAAAAAACCAAACCAAACAAAACAGGAAACAATTAATCACTAACATTACGTTCATACTTAAGAGTATTAGGACAAGTCACCAGTGTAAAATTAAACATTTATTTAAATGTTCTTTAATGAAATCTTTGCCATGAAAGCAAAGAATGCCTATGAAGTCATGCTTTGCATTCAAGTCTTCTTTTGCTTCTAAAAGAGGTGATTGACCATAAAGTCTTCCAAGCAGATCACAACATACCAGACAGACCTTGGACAATAAGGGATAGACACAAAGACACTTTTTTTTTTTTTCTTTCTGGGAATAATGGTAAAAGTAGGTGAAGAAAAACTGAAAAAATGTGAAGAGAATATGTAAATAGGAGGGCAAAGTTAAGATCAGTAAAAACCAGCAAGGGAAGACTTGCAGTGAGTACTTCAGAAGGCACAGAATGTAAGAAGAGAAGCTGCTGAGGCCTGCACACTGCAGCCAGGGGCCAGGCTACAATTTAAACTGCATGGAAATCAAAACAAAGAGATTCTAATAAATCAATTAACACCAACAAGCAAAATTTATAGCAAGAATTTTAATTTAAAAGACATGAAGACTGCATCTGAATTCTATAAAAGGACACAGAGATGTGTTAGGAGTAAAATGTCCCAGGTAAGTTCAACCAGAAAATTACAATAGTATTAAAGGACCGAACTAATTCTTAACCTTCCATGTAGAGGATGGAGAAACACCAGCACTTAAGTGCAATGTGTATTGCAGGATAAAGAGAAATATGAAAAATTATGACAAAATACTGGAAGAAAAATGCAGTAATTTAGGAGAGATTTACTGCCATTTCCCCATACCTTTTCAGACCAGTGCACTTCAAGTTTTATACTAAATCATCTAAACATGCAAACCCATTTCACAGGAAGCTTCAAATCAAAGCAAACATATTAATCTACTTTTATATTGGAAGGGGTAGCATAAATGTATTTGCACAGGTGTACAAAATTACAGCCTCACCATACCTTTAAATATTGTAAAGCTGGTAGAAAACAGCAGAAATTGCCCAATGAGGAGACAAGAGTAACAAAGATAAGGGGGCTGCATAGATACTCCTACCATTATAAAAGAGAATATGGGGATAAATGTAGTAATTTCATTCCTGAAATTAGGATCTATAAATATACAGACCAGCAACACAAAAGTATCAACTGCTCTGATGCCAAGAGATTTCCTGACAGTTTCCAACCTGGAACTGGTCCCCAATTCCAGACCCCTTTTTCCAAGTAGGATTCAACTAAAACATTAGCTAGCGTGATCTGGCCTGGTTTACACGGCATTTGAATATGAAACCAGCCAAAATTTAAATAATATCAGGAGGAAGTATCATTAACCAGGGATGTTTCGTTTTACATTTTTGTGCCATGAATTATAACATTAACAAAATCAAAATGCAACACATTTCCATTTCTATTGTGCAAAAATGTCAATTTACCCTTGATAAAACAAGAGATCAAAAATAATGATCCAGCTTAGCTCACTTGAGTTCCCCCAGCTCAATCAAAATACAGTGAAGTACTTTAACCATACCCATCTTTGAATGATTGGCCTCAAGTGCATGAGAGGTCACTCTTGCCTACATTATTAACTTGGTGGAAAAGCTGAAGTAAGTAAAAACCAAGATGACATTCTCACAGAGAAGCTGTGACAGAATGGTTATGAAGGGATAATAAATGCACAAAATACAAAGGGAATTAATGGTCTTTCATACATTAAAAATTCATTTAGGTTAAAAGACCAATATACGTATTCAGAAAACACAGAGAGAAAGAGCAGAAGCAGGACAGAACATGGGATCAAGCTACACACAGGTGTTCTTCAGGGGTTTCCTGATATACCACAAAAGGAAAATGCTGCTTCCCCTTTGGGAAAAGACAATAATAAAACTTGGTCAGATTATTAGTTAGAAATTGGTGGAATGTGTTTGTTTCCAGATGGAAGCACATAGGCACACAATTAAAAATACTTTGTTGCTTGGCACGTGCTATGGTATGATTTGTAGTTAGCCTTTAATGATACACTAAACTTCAGTATGATCAGCTTAGTATTTCAGATGCCAATTAACATGATGACAATCATGGGTTACTTTTTTCCTAGAATATTTGAAACTTGGAAATTTAAAATTACACCCTGATTTATGGTCTGATCCTGATTAAAGCTGTGTATGTCTGCAGTGTCATTACTGGATTATTTAGTCACTAAATCTCAACAAAAACTGCTCTTTTCCACGAAACCAAATCTGTAAAGCACATTAAAATTGAAAATACTTTATAAAGATGATATCCATAGCAAATGTAAAGCAGTACTCAAGGCTATCCCATACATAATGCCTAGCATTTATAGCTGACAGGACTGGGGTGTTTTTTAACCCTTACAATCAGAATAATCAACGTCATGTTATAATTGAATAATTTGAAATCACTGGAATTACCTTGTGCAGGTTGTGATTGCTAGCAAAAGCCAACAAGAAAAGTTAGATAGGGAGACAATACAGATTTAATTTCCAAAAAAGTAATACTGTTCACCCCCACCATGCTCTCCACCCAGTAAATATCATGTTCTTCATAAAGAGTCACACTGTACCTGAGCCACTGGGGCAGAAAAAATTCAGTGACTCCAGGGTTCAAAATCTCCTCTTCTGGGAAGCAATGATTTCATGTTAGTGCTCTATGAAACAGAGTGAAGGAGAAAGGCAGCAGGACCAAAATCAGGGGGAAAACAAACTAAAATTGAAGGAGAGAGCACAAAGTGCTGACTTAGCATCAACATTCTCTGAAACAAACAGTTCTGAAGCACTGACTAGCAAAAGGAATCAAGAGGGTTATGCTGATGCATAACATACAACTCACAGTGTGTGAATTATAGATAACGACATTAAAATAAGCAACAGAACTCAGAAGTCAAAATGGATGATTATTTTATTGAAAATAATATTGATGGGTATATGTGTGTGAGATCCAAGTTCAGAAAATGATGAAAAGAGTATATTTGTATTTCCCTCATGACAGAGCCTTCAAATAAGAGGAGACCCTTATCTGGAAGGACTTAGTCTTAACCTCTATCTGGGTAAAGAGCTTAGGGCCCAGGCATGGCCATTACCTGGACTCAACACCTGTGCTGATATTTGAGGAATCTAAAAACATGGATGTGTTTAGAAGTTTAGAGAGCAGAAGGGGGTGTGTTGTCAGCAGTGCTGACTGTTTTTTTTTTTATATGAGCACCATTGGTGCTTGTGTGGGCTGAAGCACTGCTCTGCCTGTGGTGGCCCCTCTGGTCAATTGGCTGTTGGTGCAGCTACTCAGCAGTGGCACCATCTCTCAGTGCACCAGACTGCACCTCTGCAGCCAAGACAGAGGAGTCTTCTGTATTTGCTACATTTGGCAAATCTCAAAACACCTTCAATTCCAGCAGTGATGGAGGATCACTTAGTTTGGATCTAATGAAATAGTCTAACTTTGCAAATACATGCAAACTAAGTGACAGGAATGTTTTCCCTGGGAATTTACATAGCCACGTTAATATGGCATACAAATATTTCCTCTTCATACACTTACTGTCTTAATTTTCCTAAGAGACAAGGAATTAATCCAAGCTTTATTAGCAGACAAGAAATAGAAGAAGCCTGCAGACATACATAGGAGGACACATGGTGGGAAAAACTGATCTTGGGGAGTGGGAGAAGACAGAAAATAACCAACCACAAGGTGCAACTCTAAATGGCCCACTGAGGCACCAGTGTTTCTTGAAAGCAAATCAAGACAGCTCTAACTTTAGACCACTCAATGTCATCACAGGAAAAAGAAAGGGTTTTTTACACCATTGATATCTCAGAGTGGTTGGTGGAGCAAGAAAGCATGAAACCCTTTCCTCTGTAGCATGGAAACAGACTGTGTCACCATACTGGAGACGTTATGTCAAAGTCTATCTTTACATTTAAGTTTTGCTATTGTACTGAAGGCACAGTTAAGTTACAGCCCACAATAAATTACTCATCCTTCACTTGCTGTCAAGGTTTTGCAAGGCCTGGTTTTTGTTAGTGTGGGGGGGGACTACAGAGGTGGCTCCTGTGAGAAGCTGCTAAAAGCTTCCACCATGTCCAGCAGAGCCAATTCCTGATTGTTTCAAAGATGGACAGGCTGCGGGACAAGGCTGGGCCAATGAGAGAAGTTGGTAACGCCTCTGTGTTAACAGATTTAAGAAGAAATCAAAACAAAGGTAGTGGTGCAGTTTTAATTCCAGCCAGAGAAGAGCAGGAGCAAGAACATATGAGAGGGACAACTATGCAAACACCAAGGTCAGTGGAAAAGTAGGGGGAGAAAGTGCTCCAGGTGCCAGAGCCAAGATTCCTCTGCTGGCCATAGTGAGGACCATGGTGAAGCAGCTGTGCCCCTGCAGTCCATGGGGGTCCACAGGAGATCCACCTGCAGCCTGTGGGGGAGCCCATGCCAGAGCAGGTAGATGCCTGGAGGAGGCTGTGATCCAGTGGGAGACCTGTGGAAAGAGGGGCCCCTGTTCCCAGGCTGGAGCAATCTGTCCTTGGAGGACTGCACCCCGTGAAGTGTGACCCACACTGCAGCAGTTAGAAGGGGACCGTTGCCTGTGGGATGGACTCAAATTGCAGCAAATCACAAAGAGCTGTTGCTCATTACATGGACTCAAGTTGGAGAAGCTTGTGGAGAACTGTCTCCCATGGGAGGAACCCCACAGTGCAGCAGGGGAAGTCTTGTATGATTAACTTACCATAACTCCCATTCCCTGTCTCCTAGTGCTGCTGGGGTAGGAGGAGGTAGGAGCTGGAAAGGAGGGAGGAGTGGGGGGAAGGTGTTTTTACTGCCTTATTTGACGTCTCATTACCTGCCCTAATTTTGCTGGCAATAAATTTACTTTGTATCTCTAAGTTGAGCCCGTTTTGTCCTTGATGATATTTGGTGAACCATCTCCCACAGTCCTTATCTCAACCCATGAAGAGCTTGTTAAATTTTCTCTCTGACAACTGCAGAGAAGAGTGAGTGAACAGCTTCTGTGGGTGCCTGGCATCTGGCTCAAGTCAACCCAAGACACTTGCACAGAAAGTAAGCCTTATCCTTTGTATGCTCTGAAATCTTATTTCATCAAGTCCTCCCTGGTTATTCTGCAGTGACTGTGCACCAGGTGAAGAGTACTGGTATGTTAAGCACTTACATGGTGCAGCTCTCAACATTACTTATGTTTGAAGAGAACTTCACTGACGCCATTGGACCTGCAAAGTGAGCATTGGCTTCTACAAAGATAGACAGAAATGGCTATTTAGAGAAAATCATCTGTGGTTAAGAGAACACTGCTGTGCAAACAGTGCCATGTGGAAGTCTAAAGGAATAGTGCACACCTACCCATGTGCTCTCTTCTTCCCATGTGCTCTCTTCTTCCCATGCTTCACAAAGGAGGAAAATAGTTATAATACCAAGAACAGGAAAAAAGGTTTGGGTTTGGTTTGGTTTTCTTTAAGTGCTTAGGGCAACACAGAAGGACAGAAAAAGAAAAGATGAGTAAAACTCATGCTTCCATGCCTGTATTTCATACCAAGGAAAGACAGTGAATATGTGTGTAACATAACAAATATTAGTGAACACTACAAATGAACTTCACGAAAAGTAGCTGGAGAAAGGATACAACCAAGACTTCCAAAAAAAAGAAGGAAAGCTAATATAAGCAGTAACAAAACCTGCTGGTAGGAAATGCTGGCAGGCATTTTTGCCAGATCTTAAATGTATGATTTTTATTAAATCTTATTGTATCAGTTTCCATGCTTCAGAAAGATTTTGTAACTATTGCATCCCATCCTTCTTAACTCTTACAATGTTTTCACACTGCAGAGGTTGGTTTGGGTAGTTATGACTTTCTGTTCTTAAAAGGAAAACAGTCCAGGACAGTAAAAAAAAAATTGTTTTAAACACTCCCTCACATGTTCTGCCACAAGAACTTCTGGTCCAAGGAAAAAGAACACTGTAGAAAAACAGTTTAAAATTACATTATCCTTGGATGTCTTGGATTTATCAGACTATTACTGAGTAGCTTATGAGACCTTTCATTAGTCTCAGTATCATACACAAAAAATGTATCACTTTGGTTAAGTAAATACTGCACAAGCTTTGTAAGACAAGAAAAATCTGGGTATGTGCATAGATTTCAGTTCTAAGAGTTCTCTTTGAACTGCTGTACCAGTTTGGTCACCAGGCTGGTACGCTGCCCCCTTGGTAACAATGAAATTACAAACTATTTATCTTAGAAGGATTGATTTTCTTATTTTATGTCCAGTACATTTTGGCTNGGAGACCTGTGGAAAGAGGGGCCCCTGTTCCCAGGCTGGAGCAATCTGTCCTTGGAGGACTGCACCCCGTGAAGTGTGACCCACACTGCAGCAGTTAGAAGGGGACCGTTGCCTGTGGGATGGACTCAAATTGCAGCAAATCACAAAGAGCTGTTGCTCATTACATGGACTCAAGTTGGAGAAGCTTGTGGAGAACTGTCTCCCATGGGAGGAACCCCACAGTGCAGCAGGGGAAGTCTTGTATGATTAACTTACCATAACTCCCATTCCCTGTCTCCTAGTGCTGCTGGGGTAGGAGGAGGTAGGAGCTGGAAAGGAGGGAGGAGTGGGGGGAAGGTGTTTTTACTGCCTTATTTGACGTCTCATTACCTGCCCTAATTTTGCTGGCAATAAATTTACTTTGTATCTCTAAGTTGAGCCCGTTTTGTCCTTGATGATATTTGGTGAACCATCTCCCACAGTCCTTATCTCAACCCATGAAGAGCTTGTTAAATTTTCTCTCTGACAACTGCAGAGAAGAGTGAGTGAACAGCTTCTGTGGGTGCCTGGCATCTGGCTCAAGTCAACCCAAGACACTTGCACAGAAAGTAAGCCTTATCCTTTGTATGCTCTGAAATCTTATTTCATCAAGTCCTCCCTGGTTATTCTGCAGTGACTGTGCACCAGGTGAAGAGTACTGGTATGTTAAGCACTTACATGGTGCAGCTCTCAACATTACTTATGTTTGAAGAGAACTTCACTGACGCCATTGGACCTGCAAAGTGAGCATTGGCTTCTACAAAGATAGACAGAAATGGCTATTTAGAGAAAATCATCTGTGGTTAAGAGAACACTGCTGTGCAAACAGTGCCATGTGGAAGTCTAAAGGAATAGTGCACACCTACCCATGTGCTCTCTTCTTCCCATGTGCTCTCTTCTTCCCATGCTTCACAAAGGAGGAAAATAGTTATAATACCAAGAACAGGAAAAAAGGTTTGGGTTTGGTTTGGTTTTCTTTAAGTGCTTAGGGCAACACAGAAGGACAGAAAAAGAAAAGATGAGTAAAACTCATGCTTCCATGCCTGTATTTCATACCAAGGAAAGACAGTGAATATGTGTGTAACATAACAAATATTAGTGAACACTACAAATGAACTTCACGAAAAGTAGCTGGAGAAAGGATACAACCAAGACTTCCAAAAAAAAGAAGGAAAGCTAATATAAGCAGTAACAAAACCTGCTGGTAGGAAATGCTGGCAGGCATTTTTGCCAGATCTTAAATGTATGATTTTTATTAAATCTTATTGTATCAGTTTCCATGCTTCAGAAAGATTTTGTAACTATTGCATCCCATCCTTCTTAACTCTTACAATGTTTTCACACTGCAGAGGTTGGTTTGGGTAGTTATGACTTTCTGTTCTTAAAAGGAAAACAGTCCAGGACAGTAAAAAAAAAATTGTTTTAAACACTCCCTCACATGTTCTGCCACAAGAACTTCTGGTCCAAGGAAAAAGAACACTGTAGAAAAACAGTTTAAAATTACATTATCCTTGGATGTCTTGGATTTATCAGACTATTACTGAGTAGCTTATGAGACCTTTCATTAGTCTCAGTATCATACACAAAAAATGTATCACTTTGGTTAAGTAAATACTGCACAAGCTTTGTAAGACAAGAAAAATCTGGGTATGTGCATAGATTTCAGTTCTAAGAGTTCTCTTTGAACTGCTGTACCAGTTTGGTCACCAGGCTGGTACGCTGCCCCCTTGGTAACAATGAAATTACAAACTATTTATCTTAGAAGGATTGATTTTCTTATTTTATGTCCAGTACATTTTGGCTGGATTTCTGCTACTCTTTGGAGGTTTCCCAGCAGAAACTTTAAATCAATTACCACTGATCCAAAAAAAAGCCTCTGTCTGGACTTTAACCTAAACCAAAGTTTTTTCACATTCCAAAGCACTGATTTATTCACAAGTTTCAAGAAATACTCAAACACAAACACTTCACACCTCTGATTTAATAAGCTTATCTGCTTTATTTTTAATTTTAAAAGTTTGTTGATACACCCACCTGTAGAGACTTGTGATATCAACCTAATTTCTACAGATTTTATGAGACTAAACTGTCAACAAGACAATTCGATCCTTTTGGGATCTGATCTTTGGGTTTTTATTATTATTTTTAACAAAGTGGGCTGACAGAGGAGTTGATGACAGGAACAAGACTTCCTCATAAAAATCTAGATGAAAAGTTACATGTGCCTATTACTAAACACATTAGCAGCTCTGATGTAGAAACTGAAAGATCTTAGAGACACCAAATCTCTGAATTCCTGACAAAGAAGTTAACACTAGATACTCAGTTAAACTTCTATCAAAACCTACAAAGAAAAAATATATGGAAAAAAACCCACAAAAGAAGTATTTACCACAGGAGAACCATTCAACAAAATTCGAATACAAGGACAAAATGATTATTTATGTCCACCAGTTGTCTATTTCCTAGTAAATTATATACTAGCTACAATTACAACAAATATTTTTAGTTGAAACATCACGAGGGATCCATATTTCACAACTGCATTACTCCATCCATTTAGCCCTAACTTGCATTCTTCTACAAACAAGGCTACACCATCCAAAGCTATGCCTAAATAAATTGGAGCTGCATTTTTTCACTTAATTGAAGGCAAAAATAAGCACAGGTATGTATGAGTGAACACACATGAAAAAACAACTTTGTTTTTACTCAGAGAAGAAATATGGAAGGTTGGGGGATTCAGCTATTATGTCAAAAGGAATCCCTCTTTATTTGGCTTATTTTTGCCCAGTTATTATCTAATGTACTGCATTTTTATACTATAAAAGCTGAAACAAGTCAAAGGGTTCAACACTCACGACTTGAATCTTCACAAGAGAAGCAATCATTTGCTCAATGCCTGGCTGCTAGCTACCTTTTTTCCTAATGTTTTCATGGAAACAATATCAGCCTGAATAAAGTAAAGATCCTGTACTATTTTCTATAAAACTTCAATTACCTTATTTTGATTAATCTGATCACTGTTCCCATGGAAATTAAGTTTAAAGGCAGCTGACTGCCTCCAGCTAAGAGTGATCTCTTTACTTACAGATTTCAGTTGCTGGCAATTGAGCAAGTCTCAAAAAATCACTTTGGCTTCAAAAGTAACACTTTATGTGGCATTTCATGAGGAATAACACCTTGCATTACACTTTTTTAAAATGTAGTAATTTTGATGGAAGCAAAACGACTCATTGCTTCAGTGGTAATTACTCCAAATACAAATGCAAACTATTGTCAGTCATCAAGAGGCTTTCTTATAGAGCATTATTTTCCCAATAATTTTCAGCTTTAGATAAACAGAAAGCATGTGACAAATTTGTATTTTGGTATATAAATTAAACCATTACCTACAAATACTTTAGATGAGATGAGTACTGAAATTCTAGCACTCTTTCATATACATTCTGTACGTAAGACCCAAGCAGGAAGCTTCAAAAGTGAATTAGAGATCAACCTTCCTCTCCAGAAAATGAGAATAAGAATGAGAAAAAGAATGAGAAAAAAAATGAGAAAAAGAATGAGAAAAAGAAAAGTCATGAATTTCTTCCATGCAACTTTAATACATCTTTGGAGATTCAGTATCCTAATACTCTTATATACTCCTGACTACCTATTGCTATGTAACTCTTTAGAGCTGAAAACTCTATAGTGTTTTACCAATAGGAATTAAGGCAAGACTGGACCAAACCTATTTCAACAAGAGACTTGCACTGAACAAGGGCATCCGTACAAAAATTAAGATTTCCTTGGTCTCTGATGATCTGGATTTAAAGAATGACAAACAGCTGCCACCTATTATCTAATTCATCATTATTAATGACTTCAACTATAGTAAATTCCTTCTCCTCTTGCCAGAAATAGCAGAAGTTTCCACACCGGCACAACAGACCACATCTGTGCACTGTTTGGACAGTCTGCGTTACGTTACAAGAGCGATTGCTTTACTTCTGCCGCGAGGAGGCTTTGCTTGCTTTCTCTGACTGAAAGATGTAACTACAACATACAAAGCAACCTTGCTTGATTCTCCTCTAAAGCATGAAGAACAATTAAATTTCATTGGCCATGAATCATTACTATCAACCACCTTCTCCACATTCACATTTCCTCCTCCAGATGTCCAGGTGGTAAATCCTTACTCACATTGCCTTCTCCTCCATTTTTCCTATCTCCAAGGTAAACAGCACTTCAGACCTCCACGTGAATTTAGAGAAATGCAGCCTATTCCCCTTACTGGGGAGGCACAGCTTTTTAAAAGTAAGAGAACTCAGCAGTGAAGAACCTTAAGGACTTCAAATATCAAAGAAGCGTTTTTGTGATTGAGCTATCAGTTTCAATGATTCCACTCACTCCAAGGTGGCCCATACATTTCTCCAACTCTCCAGGGCTTTCCCCCCAAAGCACAACCCTCTCACTGAGATTAGGTACAAAACCCTAGTCCTACTTTCTCTTCAAGTGCAATTTCCTAGTTTGCTGTTCTTGAGTAATGGAGCAACTCTGAGCTCCTTCTGAGGTGGCTGGTTTTGTCTGTCCTGAAATCAGAAACCACTCTCACCCTTGCCATAACAGGTGCAAACACATTAACCACCAAAATCCCCTCACAAACAAACCCTGCTCTCTTCGTCTTCTATATAATGATTAAAGAAAAAAAAAAGTCTTGAGACATGCAGAAAATAGACAAATTGAACAATAATTTATGAAGATTATATAAATTTTAGTTCTGGAGAAAGTATATGTGAAGAACAAAGCATTGGGGAAGTAAGTTTTGTATGTCCAGCAAAAAGTATTTCAGTGTCAGCTTCAAAGTTGAAATACAGAACTAGTCAGCATACTCCATCATCAGCCTTCCATGCAGAAAGCAAACTCCATCTCAGTATTATCTCCAATCTTCATTTTTTGTCACGTGTCATGCTCAGGTCTTACACTATCTAAAACATTCTCCTCAGCCACATCTACTTTTCAGGCACACTCAGAGATGTCATTCTCTCTGTCTGTGGATCATCCCCACCAAAAATACAGAACAATATGTTCAGAACAATCAGTTGTCACTCACAACTGGTATAATCGAAAATCCATTTTCTCTACATTCTTAAGGGAAGAAGATCCTAATCTTTGGATGCCTGAGCTTGTGCTCAGACCATTTGGAGGTGAATGCACATGATCTGGGCAGCACACACCTGGATGCTGGCTGCAGAACAGCTGACATAACACAGGGAAGGGGAAAGCTGCACCGTGTGAGCTTTCACAAATGGCAAAATAACCTGCACATCTCTTCCCATGTACAGTCCAGACTGAAATCTGCAGGTATATCATCTGCAGGTAGTTGATTTTATCATTTAAGGATGTGTCAAATCAATACTTTTTGCTTTACCATAGTCAACTTAGTTTTTGTAAATACTATCTTTATTTTTCGTATTGCCAAACATGGAACCACAGTATACTAAACCCATCTAAATTTACATATTGAAAAATCTGAGTATTCACAATGAAAATTTCCAATGCTTCTATACCACAATGACTGTAAAATTTGGGCTATGTAATCATGTAATTCAATTTACATGCCGAAGAAATTTCACCAGGATATACTTGACTAGTTTATTTTTGTTATGTTTTTAGCAATTTACATGGTCAAACTCTAGCACATAGAAAATATACTTTCTTAGAACTTCAAGTCAAATCACATCCAGGTGAAATTAAAAATTAGCACAAATTAAGATTTTGCAGGGCCAGCTACCAAAATACTATGCAGTTACAATAAAATTAGACTTGATTCACCAAATATTCCTTATTTTTGCAGTAGTTTGTTTTTTTCTTTTCCTACTGCAACGTACAGCTTTTTGAATATACAGCTCTTCCCTATCAAGAGAAAGAGCACCACCACTTGCTGTGGCTTGTTTTTCATAATGGAAAGTACAGTACTGAGCTGGCCAAAAACAATCAGTAAACTGCAATTGGTTATGAAAATCTTTGGTAACTGTGCAACAGGAAAGTTTACTCAATTCTTGAGCATTACATCCACAACCAGAAATGTTTAAGGCAACAGTGTGAGTGGAAGCTTCATCATGGAGTTAAACAGACAAACATTAAAACGTGTCTGGTGCACTAAGAGCAAGCAAACACACATGGAAATTCTTGCAGCTCCTCTAAAAATAACCCAAAGAAGTAGTTAGAGCAGATCTTTATTTATCCTTTCTAAAATATATCCAGGCTGAGCACGTGTACTATTTCAGGCATCGGCTACGTCGGTGCTCATAATTACCCTGAAGGATCTTCCCTTCACGTTTCTATTCTATGAATCTCTACAGAATTAATGGCATCTCTGCTATATAAAAAGGAATGAGATAGCTGAAGACTTTTGGTAAAATTGGAGAGTCATGTAAGAAGACAAGAAAGTAACAAATTGAGGGAAGCAGAAACAAATTTTAAACACTGTCCAGAACCAGTTTTCTTTTCCAAACTGTCAACAACAGTTATGGGTTCCTTCTCTGTACTTTGTAAACTAAAATCTAATCAACAGATTCCTTTGTGAAGAGAAGGGACAGCAAGAACAGTTGCATCAGTGTTTGCTGGTTTTACTAACTACAATAGGAATGTACTGTAGGGAACAATCCAGTATTTGCAGGGGAATGGATTGGATGATCTAATACAACTTTTCCATTTCTGACTTCTTAGAATAGCTCAGGCTGATCCAAGTTCTCAAAGAGATTTCTGTCCAACAATACTGAATGAAGAGAACTCCAACACAAGGTTTGGGGCTCTTTTTTTCTTCTTTTTTTTTTTTCTTTTCAATGTTAAGAGAGCCAGAATAGCAAACCATATGCTATAGTACACAACCACAAAGAAAATGCTAAAGTAATTAAATACCCATAAAACTTAGAAAAGTAGAAAGTTCCTTTTATATTTAAGTCTGTCAACACTTTTGGAGCATTTTATCCATTTCACAGCTTAGGAAAAAGGCTCTTTTATAATATCTGAAATTATTAAACAGTAAAGTAAGAACATCAGTGTAGAAATTTTTATTAAGCAATGCATTAAAATAGAAAAATATCAGTGTTAATTGGTAGTATACCATGCTTATTTTCTTCCTACACTGCCACATACCAGGATCACAACATCCTTGGCTCAAAGCTATTGCACATTTTTTCCTTTCTTTTTATTTTTTTATTACAAAATATGTGTCATCATTCTCTGTCTGCGGAATTAAAAACATTTGTCTTTGCAAGTACAGTTGACTTTAAGAAGTTACTGCTAGGAAAAACAGTCTTTCAAATAAGACACCAGAACTCAGAAAGAAAGATTTTGCACTCCTGAAGTCTTGTAACAGGGAAAAACTATGGCAGATGGAGTTCATTCTTCTGTTCTTACAGGTCTCTTCCAAAAAGGGTAGGGATTATCCTCTCTGCAACTTGAGGATACTAAACAATCCTTCTAAAAGTGCATCAGAAGTCAAACAAATACCATGAGTTTCACATACAGTTAAGCCCATCTTGAGGCAGGTATATGAACTAGATAACATTTCAAAAGCTCTTCATATCCCACTTTATATACCAGAACTCCACAGAAATCAAAGGTGAGGTTTGATAGCCTGTGACACACATTGGGTCAGACCAGATGCTCTTAACAGTCTGAATTCTTGTAATTAAAAAACTTTGTCTCTCATATGAAATTAATATGTTGCATTAAAGAAGGGCAACTAGTGAACCCTAAAGATGTAGTTTCAAGATTTAAAGAATTATATGTATTTTAAGATAGTGTGAGGCTTAAGAGGATATTGAAAGAAGCATCAACAGTTTTACATGTATGTAAGAGTTACATGTATAATATTTGGACCTACAGAGCACAAGAAAAATAATGAAGATGGTTAGAATATTTCAGGGCCTTCTTGTTGTAATTGCAATAAAGTGACCATTCACTGATCCCCTTTCTCATCTTTCTTTTCTGTTACAGTCATAAAGTCCAATCCACCCTGCAAAAACAAACAGCATGGTAACCAGGGCATGCAACCAGGAGAGCTGCTAAGAAAGCCAACTGCTCCAAACTGAGGGCATACTCCAAGTGAGTAAATCAGTTAACTGCAGTCTTCTTTTGGAATAAGGGGCAAAAGGCAGTAAGTGAAGGAGTTTGAAAAGGTTTAGGTTTTGCCTCAATAAAAAATTAGAGCAAATGTTGAAGTGTCAATGTTTCACAGATCCACACTCATTTTCTAGCCAGCTGCCTTTAATTCCCAAAACAGAAAGAAAACTAATTTAGCAGCTGACCTAACATTTTGCTTAGATGCACACCACTGTCAGCCTACATCAGAAAGATGACTGGTATTCCTCTTACACTGATCTTCTGAGCCACCTGCACAGACAGCTGCAGAAAAGCTGCAAGGAGTCTGGGAATCACAGAACTCCAGAAACTTTGATGAAATTCTTTATGCAAGCAAGTATTGCCAAGCACTGTTCCACTGTTTGCCGCTTTTGTGTATCAACTGCCAGAGAGTACTTATGTTTACTTCTATATGTTAATTCTCAGATATTCTGAAGATTATCACCAAGCACTTGACCAAGTATCAATATTAGTACATTGTTTTCCAAAATAAAATAACTGGAAAAAAAGGGAAAATGTGATTCTTCCAAACCTACTTAGAAATAATCCCAGTTTTAAGCTTCCTCTAGATCAGTAATTGACAACAGTAACAAATTCTGCACAAGTCTGGATATATTCATGGCATGGGTCACTACCATCTACTGACTCATATGAGACCTCAGAATTTCCTTCCAGCTTGAATTAGCTCTGTACTGGGCACTGAAGGCATACTTACTGTTTCGGAGGAGTGGAATATTTTTACCCAGCTGATTGGTCCCATTTTTCAGCTCTACACCATTTTAAGATTATTGGGGCAGCGCTGTGTACTCCCACAGCATGCTTTGATTTCTTGTTGCTGATCATTTTTGTAGCATAATATTTTACTCAAGTATTTGTCCAACTTATTTTAGGCTGTACTTTAGTCCAGCATATTTATGAGCAAAACACAATATTAAATGGAGACAAGCCAATAAAAGAAACAGCTTACTAGAATTTCAGTTGACTTTGTTAAAGGAAATTATTTTAAATTAATGTGGCTACTGAACTCTTGCCATACTTGACCTCAGAAAATATATTCCTTCTAATTTTTGCTGTGAACATTTATTTATTTAAGCTAAACTCCAGGTCTTGAATGTTGACCATAAAGAAGTGTCAGATTTCCTGCTACTATTTCGTACTCTTTTTTTTCTAAACAAGGGCAAACAACATATGTTTGTTGCATTAGCATTACACTGCCAAAACATCACTCTTAAATGAAATCATCTATGTATTTTTGGTAAAATCTTATTTAACAACTTCCACCCTGACAGAAACAGAATTAAAACAAGGCTGTTTTGTTTTCACTGAGCAACAGTTTGGTCACTGGTTTACTAGATGGCGCTCAAAACATTTTTCCATATGCTCTTCTCAAAGAGAATCTGACTTAAATGTGGTTTACCTTCACCAGTGAATGAAGGCTTTTTTCACCAAACATATCCCAGAGGAAGGTCAGGTCTTCCTGGCTGTCCACATGTGGCTGCAGCTGGGCTGGCAATGCAGCCAGCAGCTCGTACAGACCTATAAAATGAAAATAAAACACAAAGTGTAATCTAGGGTGATCTCATTAATTTCACTTAACAGTTCTGTGTAATTGGCTGCCTGGAGCATGTCATTTTAACTAAAGAGGGAGTCTGGAGTATCCAGCACAACATTAACTTGTAGAACCAAAAGGAACATTTAGAAAAAATTACTAAGAAACAAGTATTAGCAGTGTACTTTTTACCTTGTCACAGTTGTCAAGCTTCGACATCCATATATATTTACACAAGGTTATGCAGAAAATTCATAAAGGTTTTGAGAAAAGGACAAACCCAGAAAAAAACATACATTCCTTTGCTTAATCGTTATTCCATTTCCCTTGATGTTAGCCAAAGAGTGAAATGAGTCATGAATAGGAAAAACTTCCTTAAAAGAACAGAAACTGGATAGGGTGGTCCATTAAAGAAAGGTTCGTGGTTTCTCTAAATATTTCTTGCTAATATATTGCTTAATATTTTTTTTTCAATCCTGTGTTCAGCAAGGATCCACGGCAATACAAAAGCACCTTCTCTGTTTTGCAGGATTAAACTTTTAAAAACAAAAGCAACACAGTTTTCCCAGACACACATGCACACAGAAATATTTCAGTAACATTTTTAATTTGCAGGTATTTGAGATTCTCTCTAGGGCTAAAGCCATGGCTGTTCTCAGTTATTTGTGGCACACCTCAGCAGCGGTCTCCGAGGGGCAGACAGTAGCACACTGTTCCACAGTAGCGTACAGCATAAAATATCCATGGTGCACACAGGCCATCAAAGTGCTGTCCAAGAAATGTAGCAACAGTGTTTGCAGCAGTCCTCTTTAGGGAGGTAACCTGGCATGAGCTGATATCAATTCATAGCACATGTTTAATTTTCCAGTGGGATTACTTGGGGTAAAAAGGACAAAATGCCTTTTTCTCCTGTCTGCTGTCTACAAAAACACCAACAGTCTCCTGGGATCCAAGATACACGGTCCTGTTATTTTTAGTCTGAGTAAGTGCTGCTGTTCATCACAAGAACAGATTTACAACATATTCTACTGGTAAAAGAACATTGTTGTAAATTACAGCTTATCTATTGTTAATATGCTTATTATCTCCCTAAAAGTTATGATTTAGAATATTTATTAGTAAACATAATATCACGACCTTTTCAGGCAGTACACTTCCCTTTCAACATTACACAAAGCACCCTTGGATTCTGATTATTTACATTTTCATCTTTTTACTGCCTCTCAGTAAATTTTCTGGGGAAAAAAGTTCTTTCCAGATACATTCTTTTTGTTCTCCAAACATTTTTTGGTAGTTTACATTCATTTCTCTTAGAATCCTGCTTTTATTTAAATCTGTTCCTGTTCCTGCTACAGAAATACTGCAAAAAGAAGATACAACTCAAACCATTACAATTTTGGAGATATAAAAAAAAAAGACCATCAAGCTTTGCCTGGCAAGATACAATCATTGATTGAGCTGACATGCAGAGGAAAGAAGTCTGAGTGGGACTTGTGGCTCCAACTTCCCAGACTATTAGAACTTCAGAACTTAGAAAAAATGGTTGTTTTATCACACAATTTATGAAAACAGTTTAATTTAGAAAATTAAAACATTTACTTTTTTTCTTTCATTTGGAAAATTAAAAAAATTCTTTACACTTGGCCACTTCTGTTACTTTAAATATATTTACCTCAAAATAACCTGAAGGTTGTCAGAAAGTGGATAGAAATTTTCAATGTAAACTTGCACTGTGGCATAACTGCTTAGGGACAATTCGTGTGTCATTCAGAAGAAAGAAATAGTAACTTCAGCCACTTCCTTCAAATAAAAGATGTGTAACAGAGTAAGCTTTCTTTTCCATGATCCATAAGATCTGCTTAAATTCCACATGTAATCAACTATAAAATTATTCTCTGCTTGTAACTTGCTCCTCAAAGCTTTGATAATCAAATCCCTAGTGAAAAATGAAATGAAAGTTTGTATTTCCTGATGGATTAACTATTAGTGACACGGGGAGACTGAATTTGCCCATAATGAGATGTTGGTTTTACATGCAAAACTCCCAGAGAAAAATCCCTCCTGCCAGCGCTCCAGGAGTGCTGAACCCTGCAGGTGCTTACACACATGAATGTTTCACATCCAGCTGAAAAGTTTCTGTGGGCTTCACTTATTTATATAGCTCTGAATTGCCCCTTCCAGGGAAACAGTCGTCCGTGTCCCTAGTGCGCTACTCCGCCTTTGACAGCAATACACCCAATCTGTGCAACTCTCCTGGAGAAGTGGAGACAATTAGACAGGTGCTGACTGATTTTATCCAATATCAGAGCCATGCTTCTAGTTTGCCCTGCTTTGGCTCTAGAGTCCACTGTTTATAGCTTCCAGCCAGAAGGAAATGAGAATCCGGCTCTTCTCCGCAGCAGTGGAAACTGAGGACGGTGCCATGCAGCGTGCTGAGAACGCCACGCTCCTGCTCTTCAGACTCCTCCCAAACTGAACACTATGTAGCCAGGAATGAAAAAACAACTCAGTCAAGAAGCCAAGTAAAAATCAGGCAGAAGGAGGACTTAGTGTATTAACCTGGGGAAAACAGAAGATAAAGATCTAGAACATGTCTGAAGTTAAATTTGTGTCATTCCAGATCAACTGACTCAGTTCCAAAAGGTAATGGCAGAGGAAGGTGGCAGCAGCACCTGTAAAGGTTTACCTTTTCTCTTGGCTCATCTGCAGTGTGCAGCATCACAGAATCAAAAATTTTCAGATAACATTCTCATTTTTATATAATGAGAAATGAAGTATGTGGATCTTCTACACACACCTCCAAGTAAAACATAATTTTTACTTGTGTCTAAATTACATGAAATGTGTTGATGTTATTTTGCACTGTGAAGAAACAGTGAAAATTGTGGCTGGCATGTGACTTTACCAGCACACGGCATATAAAAGAAAGAGCTTTTCTGACATGGACAGGGACACAATTATTTGTCAAGGTAGTGTAAACTGGAAATTAAGTTGACACCACTATATTGGCAGCTACACATTGGCCTAATTTTACTTACCAAATTTGACAAATTGCATGCATCATTCCTGTATGTGAAGGGCAGTGGCTCAAATTCCTGCAGCCCTCTAAGATCTCACTGTACAGAGATGCCATGCAGCAATAGAAGTAATCTGAATTTCATAGTAGAATGCTTCAGATCAACTTCAAACCTCCTACAAAACGTCTAAGTAGTATCTCAGGTTGTTCTAGAAATCAGAGCCAAAGGCCAGGGAAAAAAGTGCAAGTTTAACAATGGTTTTAGTACGGCCCAGCTGTTAAACCCAGATTTTTTGGAATTGTTCTAGTAGCAATTACGTAGTCTGAAGGGATGCCCTACTGAACACTTTTGATTACTTCTAAACCCAAAAAATTAGCTTTGCAAAAGGTCATAGTGATACTCCCTAAAATACAGACTGTGTGGCAAGCTGAAAATGCATATTCATCACATAAGCCCCGGAGTGAGACATATCAGCACCTCCAGGGCGAATGCTACATCTGCCTGCCAGGCTGTGATCGTACTCTTGGTCCCAATTTTGATGTTTCTCTTGAAGTCCCCACCTTCTTGAGTCACATGGCATGCCTGGACCTCACATTTTTTCAAAAGGTGCCCACAATGTAAATAAACACAACGAAGAGCTTTTAAAAAAATTGTTGTTCAAAACAAAACCAAACCAAACCCGAAAAGCCAAAAGAACAAATCCTGTTGTTTTTAATGCCTGATGTTGGCAGCACTGTATGGAGTGTCTTGCAAAAAAAACCCAAAATTTTGCTTTTATTATATACTGTTGCTATTCTACTTAGGTTCTTGATTTTTTTTTTAGTCTAGTTTGCCTAAATTTAGTTGGCATCTATATTTAAAAGGAATCATGCAATCGTTGGAATTTACTAATATCAAAATACTTCAGGTGTCATAATTAAGTAAAGTAAACACGATTTACAGAAGAAAAACTAATTTATTTAGATTTTTAAAAGCAGATAATTTATACCCAGAAGACCTGAGCATGCATAAAAAAAACTAACAATGTGATTAAACGAGGAGATGTAAGACAATTATGCAATTTTAGGAGGGGAAGTAAGTCTTGTCATTCCTACAGCTCAGAGAGGGGGGAACCCCAACCCCAATCACAATATAACCACACCTGAACATTCTCAAATTAGTGGAATAGAAGGAAAAAGGGCTCTTCCTATGTTAAACAAGGTCACATAATTTTATGAGTGGCAGTAATAAGAGTCAATTCCAGATAAATGAGGAAGGTCCTATTTTAGATACCAGCATGCTGCTGCTATTTATATTCCTGTAATATGAATTAGGTACAGTATCTAACACTTCTGTGAACTCACTACAACCCTATAGAAACTCCTACTAAAAGGAGACAAGCATTGCACATGGGCATACAATTATAAAACTATTGAAATAGTGGAGGGGGGATTGTTTGAAGGTACTTACAGAGTCTATTAAATGTAATTACCTGACTCAGAATAAAGGAATTTAAAAGTAATAAATTAACACTGGATAAACAATGAATTTTTCATAAAATTTAGTTCATTCAAGAACAGTGACATAGGGAATTAAAATTCATTGACTAGATAGCTTTGCCTACAAAAGTAGTCCATATAAACTACACACATGTAGATGATTTAAATCCACGTACACAATACAAAACTAAAATTTACAACCATTTGTCATGGATAGAGAAACTACTCTGAAGCTTTTGGACTTGTTGCAAGAACAAGTAAGACAAAATGGCTGCAGAATAAGGCTTGTAGCATTCTGCCAGCTTGAACTAAGGTAATTTCAAGGGAAAATCCAGCTATGTTAGAAAATTCAGCACTGTCCAAAAGGGTAACAGATAAATTTTAACTTTTTAACTTGTTCTTTCAACACACTTAAGCACTTACTGTCTTCAGAGCATCTTCAGCTTTTTCTAAACTTAATTGATACAATTTAGTTTTATTTGATCTGAAGACCAAAATGTAGTTTAATGCCAATTCCAATTTAAAAACGTGTACACTTGACTTGCACATGCAATCAGATTTAAGAGTGAGAAGTAATGGAAGCCTTTTAAATCAGAAACAACAGGACATAAAAGATTTTTCCAGTTTCAGAAAATTGCTTCCTTTGTAGTGTTTTATTCTACAGAAGACTGCTTGTTCCTAGGAGGAGAATAAATGGCTAAGCAATTGATGAAACTGTTCCCGTACTGAACCACTCACACTGCAGATTCCAGATGCTCTACATTCTTGACATCAGAATGGAAAAATTTACTGTTAGTCTAGAGAAATTTAATATCACCATTCTTGTCATATCCTTCATAGCTTCATTATTAGGACAAGTCTGTGGAAGCTATAAACTAGTGCTAAATGATAAAAAATATGGTCTCTGCGTTCCATCACTCTTGCATATTACAAGAAAACACCAAGTTTGTTTTGGTTAGCGTAAGGAAAGAAGTGGAAACATGGATGTGCCTTTGCTTTCAAATGCTAATTAATTTCCTGAATTAGCATTCTGAACAATGATGCCAGACTTCGAATCTAGAATTTTTACAGCAACTGAGGGATAACAAACACTAAAGAACATATATCTAAAGGCCCAGAACAACACTGTAAAAATTTATTGTATTAATAAAATGGGACAAACCAACCTTTAAATTTTCCACTTTGTCAAAGGTAAAATAATCAGCACCATTTGCTGCCATTTATAACAAGCTGACGTTTTTTCACATTTGAGCTGTACTTTACAGTTCTACGAAGGCTCAGACATTTGCCTTACACACAAGCAAGCAGCACTGCAGCAGAACAGTCATTCTGACATCCTTGCTGTTGAATAACAAAACCAGTTACTAACACCACATACTGAAAATTATTTTGTTCTGAAATTTGAGATTAGTATTTACACACAGGTTCAAATAAAAACATATGCAGTATGTCTGCATATTAGGATGGACACACTGCACTGTCCTATCAGACTCCAGCTGTAAAAAGACTGCTATGTGCTCAAATTTATGTGCTACAAATAATTCTTTTTTTATGTCCTCTTAAGTAATTCCACTGAATATATGGGCTAGCTGACACTACAAAAAGTTAAAGATTAACAATTTTTCTCTGCAGAGCCAGATGGATTAACTCATTCCAGTAAGCACATTTTTTTAAATTATGCAGTTTAGTGTTTCTACAAAAAAAAATTAATTTTCAAAATACAGAACACCGAGTAACTAGATAATCACGACATGCAAGTGATCGGCATCTTGGGGAAAATATCTGTTTTGATTTATTTTCTAATTCACAGAAAAAAGAAAAACGCTGAAATCCTTACAGATGGCAGAGCAATAAAAATATCAACGTTGTATATTTTTTTAATGAAAAAAAAGAATTTTGCTGTAAGTGTCATCAAAGAACAAGACTGCATATTCATAAGGGCAACAGTATTTTAACTTAAAAGTTGTACCTGATTTTTATTCCTCCAAGCTACAGTAAATTTGTTAGCCCACCTTAAAACAATGTTATGACAGAAAATGTTGAACAAGTAATCATTTACACCCATCACTTTAAAAAATATTATTTCCTTCAAAATGGAAAAGTCTTTAGTTTTGGAACTTGGCTCTCGGAGCTAAAGAATACGCAGTTGTTTGAAACAGTTATTGGTCTTTTAGGATTTGTCTCAACATGTGTATTTCAGATTTAACACACCACATACTGTTAAGGTTCTGATGCGAGCTAGAGTTGATCTCTGTTTGCAACCATACAGGGCAAGACTTGCTGCAAAGTTCTTGCTTGTGTGGCTCATCAAAGCTGTTTCAAAATCGAAACCCCTCAAAAATGTAATGAGTAGACACTGTGTCAACATGGACATTTTCAAAGTTCATTAAATGTACTTTTATGAGTATCCAAAAGCCAACCTATTATCTGCAAGAATAACACACGCATAAAACTGATTTAAAGTGAGCCATCAAGGACAAATTAACAAGCAGCTTGTGGAAAACTCACGCGAAAATTTGATATTCCTTTTTTTTTAAAAAAAAAAGAAATCCTGTCTCCTCCAATGAAGCCTGCATACTATGACACCTTGAATAACCTTGACTAATTGACTGGTCCTTTCCACAGACATCAGCTTGGCAAGTCTTTAGTATTTCTATCTAGATCTTCATCAGCCCTAGAGGAGGCAATAGCAAGCACCTGGCAGGCAGTCAGGAAAGAACTAATTCCAGCACTAGGAAGGCACTGGGCACACTGGCCATGTTTTAACTCTTTACACAGTTTGCAAGGTTGTAAGAGACTTGGCACTGGGGAGGGGCAGCAAGGAATACTAAACAGCATTGTACATCTGCAAAAGGAAGACAAAATATATCATTAAGAGCCTGAATAAAGACTTCTAACAATAGAAATCAATACTATTTTCTAATCGGTTTGGCCTAGGAATAATGGATACACTTTGTGATTCCTTGTATCTCAACCTCTCATGGTCAAGATACATGCTAATCATGAATCACTTACAGGATGTATCTGTCATGAGAGTAGATGAAAAAGTCCTACAATCCTAGGTAGTACTGATGCCTGAAATCAAGTCAGGACATTATTTCAGTCTCATGATTCACTGTAGGACCCTGCTTAGGAATTAACACTCAAAACAAATTATGCCACTACACAGTCAGTCATACATGCAGCCACATACACCTAATTTAAAAGTTTATAGAAAAATATAGGAATATACACAAATTTAAAGAGTCAAGTATATTCACAGACTGAGAAAACTGGGGCTGTTCAGCCTGGAGAAGTGTGCATAGAGATCTTCTAGCAAACTTAAAATATCTTAAGGGGGCCTACAAGGAAAGCTGGAGAGGAACTCTTTGTCAAGAACTGTACTGATAGGACAAGGAGTAATGGTTCAAACTGAAAGAGGAGAAATTTAGGTTCGTATATGGAAGAAGTTATTTGTGGTGAGATTGGTGAGGCACTGGAACAGGCTCCCAGAAGCTGGGGCTGTCCCATCCCTGGCAGTGTTCAAGGCCAGGTTGGATGGGACTCTAAGCAACCTGGTCTAGTGAAATGTGTCCCTGCTCATAGCAGGGGGTTTGAAGTTAGATGACATTTAATGTCCCTTTCAGCCCAAACCATTCTATGATCCTACATAATCACCTTATCTTCAAAGTAAGCTTAGGAAAGTAAACGATTTGAAATAATTAAATTATTTCATAGAATACCTGTAAGACTGATATGTTACTTTGAGGTGTTTTTTGTGTGTGTTGGGTTTTTTTCCTAAACCAATGTGCTATTAAAAAAAATCATTGTTGAACACCTGTATTTCACAACAGGCAACTAACAGCTAGTGGGGAAGCTTCTCATTACTTCTTAGTAGTAATAAATTGCCTTCCAATTAACAGGTTTATTTCTTTTAAATCAGCCAAGATTTGATGTGATATTGGCCTGAGAAGACACAGAACCATCCATCTGACACTAAATGCACACAATATGTAGGCTCTGCTGGCTAACCTGGATGCTGGCACAGCTACACTTGAGCAGGACAGCACAGCAGTCTGCTCCCAGCAAAGGGCACCTGGCATCACCAGAACTGTCAACCCCTTGTGTAGCTACAGCTTTCAGTCCAACAAACAGGGCCATATACAACAGAGCTTCTGCTCACAGACAGTACAGGCTATTGTATTGTCAATTTACTACAAAACTACACACTGCTCACCAAAAAAAAAAGTTGTTTCGGCTGCCAGACCATTTGAATTTAAATGTGTATCCAAAAACTGTAAGTTTTAAAGAGTTTACCATCAGTAAATATACTGACACACATTTTCTGATTCCTCACTACTGAATCTAGCATAATATAAAATATTAACACAAAACAGAACAGTTTAGAGAAATTTCATTTCACTTTGAACAAATTTTCCAAGTCACCATAATTATGTTGATACAAAAATAAATGCCCTTTCCAACACCAGCAAGTTATATTTTTTAAAATTAAATCAGATTGCAATTAAAGCTAGCCATACATCTCATACTTCCCCAAATTTTCCAAATTAATGTTAGCCTAAAAGCCAGGTAATGCCTCTGGCAGATGGACATGGGGAGAAATCAAGAATGCAAGGATAAAATATTGGCTCTATTTATTAATTCAGTAAAAATTTTGTCTCAGCTATCATATCCATTTTCATGAATATTTGGCCATATCTATGCATTTCAACGTGCTGAGGACTTTAAGTAGCCTTGAAATTGTGAAGCAGCCAAAGCATTGACATACTGCACTTGCTGCAGCACACCTACAGTGAAGTTGTAACAAGAGTGTAAAGCAGGGGAGGGAAGGCTTTCCCTCTGCTCTGTTTCCACCACAGGACACCAGTGGGGAAGCAAAGGCAGCTTGGAGCAGGAACCAGTGACCCTGCAAGCCTTGGCCCTGGCAGCCTCCAAGGGAAGAACAACTCCCAGAAGTCTTTCCTTCATTGCTCTCCTAAATTCCCTTTCTCTTCATCTCGTAACAATGAGATGAAGATCTTTGACCAGCATTTTATGTTGCTACATTCTTTAAACATGCTGTAAAAATAGAACTCTCTTATTTCTATCTCCCTCCAAATCCTGAAAATTGGGTTAAAAGGCTAAAATTAAAATTTTAACACTTCAGATTAATTTGTCCTTTTTCCACTATAGATGTTTCTGATGTCCCCCTTTAAGCTTAGCCAACTACTCAGCTTTTTCTTCATACTATTCCTTTTTTTCTCCACCTTTTTGTCCTTTTCATTATCAAATCCTCTTAGAAAACATGATGTTGAAACTGACAAGCTGATCAAAATGCATTAGTACAGTACTAAATAAGAAGAAGACATCTATGTGAAAGCAAAAAAAGCAAGACAGCATCTTTTTTGTGTTCAGGTGACTACAAAATTGTTTTTGAACTTCCCATTGCTTGCACTGGTCTCTCACTACTAGGAAGTAAATCCACATGGACTGTCCTAGCAAAATATTTCTACCAATATTCAGCATATCCACATGAACAACAAGCAGCTTAAGTGGTCGAGATTAATTCTAAAGAACCTCAGAATACACTATTATAAATATTATTTTTGGAAAAAATACCTAACATTTAGAACAGGTTTCATATATCTATTTAGTATTATTACAAAACAGACATGAAAATGTGCAAAACAGTAGTATTTTAATGTGAACTTAAAATTTGGTTAGTAACAGATATGTTGTTTTGAGTTTTTTAATTAAAAACCTATCAGGTATTCAGTTTTGCAGTCTTGTAATACTTAGAAAACTCCACTATCTGGCACAGTGCTTGCTCCTTCATGTGCTCAAGGAGAAACAAACATAAGCCCTCGCACGTTTTCTATAATTTACAATATTCAAATCCAAGAACTGCTTCTAACTTTCACTGTATATAAGCAATCTCACACAGTTTTACTTGGTGCCTAAACTTGGCCCATAAATGTGATTTTCCTGCTGACAACACACGAAACAAAAACATGAAGTCTGCTTTGCACATTTCATGCACTGGTTTTTGGGAACAAACAGAAAAGCATTTTTAAACTTGTCAGTTAAGCAAGCCTGATACAGTGTTAGGAGGAAAGAAATCTGCAAGAGTTTACGATGTTTTTCACATTAGAACAACACTTAAAGCATAATGATGTCATCTTGGCTCCACCAAAGTCAGCAACAAAAATGCCAGCTACTACTGTGAAGCCAGAACTGCAATTTTACACCTTCCTAAATAGACCAGATAAGTGAAGGCCAGATCTCACAGATTTGCTTTACCTGCAAAAATGCAAGTCTTCTTGCACAGTCTTCAAAAAATCTATTTGATGGGCTTGCACACTGAGGACAAGCAGACTTTTGCAACACAGAAACTGTTGAAAGTTTCTGACCCAGCCCAAGGCATGAGCTCAGCCTTCCATCCACGCTGGTTGCTTTAAGATAACTTTGACTTGACACTGACAGGACCATAAACCTTAAGGGTCACACAGATGTTATAAACAATGAGCAACTTTTTAATTATTATTATTATTATTATTATTATATAAAAATAGGTTTTCTATATGGCTAATGGAGAGTGGAAGAGAAAGAATCATCTGCACCTAAGCCTTTGTCCTCTGTCTTTAGGTTAGTGAAGCCAGATCAGTCTGGTAAGGTATGAGATTAAGTCAAAAGTCACTATATCAATCTGAATAAATTGGGAAAAAAATTTTAATAAAAGACTGAAAATAGTGTAGCCATGATTTTGATTTATCGTGGCTTAAAGCCTGGTAAATGCCCCTCAAAACAAATTTAAGGGGCATAGCTTGTGTTCAGAAGAAGATACAGGTTAAAACATGGTATGACAAAAGCAGGTATATGAAGAATACACATGAAGAAAGCAGCTGCAAGTACCTGGTGCCACTTCTAATAAAAGCTACTGACAAAGTAAAAGTAAGGTAAAATGAACACAGTCAGTTAAACATTTCATCTGATCAAATGCAGCCCATCATGAACACTGTCCTACTTTTGACAGTGATCTGATGCTTCAGATGATATAAAAAAAATTTAAATCATTAATGTTCCCATACTAGTGACAGTGTCCAGTGGCCCCTGACAGCAACTCTTGATATTCACATGTATTTCTATTTACAAATCCTCATGGAATTCTTTCATTTGTTTTTAAATCCAGGTTTACTTTGATTTCACCCAGCATCTAACAGAGACAAAAATAGCTTAGGCTGCATTTGTCAGATTGTGTTTACAAAAGAGAGTCTTAGCAAACAGAATGAACAGGGTTATGGCCCTACTCTAAAGGTCCCACTGAGTGACTTGCCAAGTGCCCAGTGCTTTAGACAGAGCAGTTTCAACTCAGCACACATCACGATACCAGTCTGTGTAGGCAGGGTGAGAGGAGAACTGGCTTATCCACACAGGGACAACTGAGGCAGGAAAACTTCTACACACATCACTGTTTTTTAATCTAAGAGTGAGAGTAACAGCAGAGAAACAGGACTCCAATTAGAAACCACCTGTACCATAATCAGGGTAGAAAGCATAGTTTGATGTAACCATCCCAAAAACACTTAAATGTGTATCGGCCCCATCAGGAATTAAAAATGGAAGAAAAAAAAGAATTCTCTTTTTACTTTAAATGCAATTTTTTATTTAAAGAAACAACTTACAACTTGAGGCAGAAAAAGAAAAGGACTTAACAAGCAGTATTATTTAACAGCAAGATATTAACAGTGTGTATCATGTTTTACTATAAATTTCATGGGACAACGGAGACACTTGAGTTTTAACACAGATCTTAATTATTAAAGGTGTATTTCCAGCATCATATGAATTAAATAGCAGAGTAAAACATGCTTAGAGGCATTCTAACATAAAATATTTTAAAATTAGGATTGTTTTCTACTTTTTGGAGCCCTTCTCTTTCTTTATTCAGAAATTAGGTCCATGGCTATTACTTTTGGACATATTAACAATCTTTAAAAAATAAACAAGTAATAATTTTTTTTAAAAATTAAGGTAGGTTGTGAAAGGACATAAAAGGGTTCATGATAAAGAAAGCAATGGTCCAGAGTAGAAAATTAGCCCAGATTAGACTCTGACATGTCTTCCAAAACTCAGCTTTCATATACTGAAAAGCTTCAACTCACTTATTTCCATGAGGAGGGAGAGAGAAAAGAAAGGTATGCAGAGATAGGGTTTGGCAAAGTCATAGTCAAATCCCTTAAACACAGAAATAGGGAGACAAAAAAGCATATAAACCCAAACAACTCTCCTTCCCCATGGCAACAAATAAACACACACCCTAATTGTAAAGATTAATATTGTCATCTAGGATAAATTTTATGTGTGGGGAAAACAAAATCACTGCACTGTACAGTCTACTAAAAATAAGAATCAAATGCAGTTCCTTATATAAATACTTATACACATATTTTTGGATTCCTGACTTGAAATCTCTCTCCTAATTTTCCAAATCCTGCTGTTACTTCTTGTGCATAAAACTATGTGGGCACAGGGGTGGAAAGCAAGGATTTTTGTATTTTATTGCAACTTCAGCTGGATTATCTTTTTTTTAACTAACACTCTCAAGCAAAAGTACTTGCTTTAGTTATCCCAAACAGAGGGACAAAAATACTGTCAGAGAGGGAGAATGTCAGCATAACAAGAAGATGAAATTTAGCCTTTGAATATAATGTAATATTGCCAAAAGAAGGTGGAAACTATGGAAAGCTAGATATCTGCAATCCCACTGCCTGCAGTCAGTGACAGGAACTGGGCTCTGACGTGCAAGACAAGTGAAGGAACAAAACTTGAGACAGTATTTTTCTTCTCCTAATTTGTTATAGAGTTGTCAAAACTGAGTAGTCTGTGTTCAGAAATAACTCCACTGATAACTGTAACTCACAGAGGGGATAGTCTAGACTGCTGCAAATATTAAGGCATGCATGATATCATCATCTTTTTTTTTCCCTCCTCCTCCTTTTTCAAGTTAACATTGTAGGAACCATGCTCAGAGGCAAATCCAAATTTCTCAGCTCTATCTATAATATATGTTTGGAGCTGTTCTTTTTTGGAGGTTGGGGATGGAGAGGAAGAATGGGGTGGCCGGACTTCTCAAAATTAATACATTGTATTTGTGGTGTTTCATCTAAATTAACTTCAGGGAGAAAAGGTTATGTTTTAAGACTTAAATTAAGAATCTGTTGAGACCATAATTAATTATCTTACTCGAGGATTTCTTGACATAGAGACTTAAGACAGGAGCCGTGGAGGAAGCCCGGCCCCTCCCTGGCCTGCGTACCTGTGTCACTTCCAGCTCCAGCTGATAAGGCTGGCATGGCCGAGTCTGCAGAGTCCTGCACAACCCCAAACCAGCAGGGCAGCCACAAGGCAGGAGTTTGTTTCAGTTTAACTGCTCGCAGCCAAGTTGTCTACAACGATTTATGCTCTCTCCCAGCTTCTCCTAGAAAGAACAGAAACAGAATTTTACAATTAAGAACATTGTTAAACTGTTTATTACTGCAGCTAACCAAATCAAATAATTATCATGAAATAAGCTTTTATTTAAGATTCTCAAAACCAAGTGCTGGGGATTTATTTATGACTGTTAAGGTTTTTGTTTCCCGCAGGTGAAACAAGTTTTGTTTTCTTCAGTCTACCCTATAATCCCATTCTGCATTAAGGATAATTTAACACATTTCTCTTGTGTAAATTATACTCTTCAACTCCAGCATGTCGGGCATTTTGGAAATAAAGTCTAAGGGTATTTTATTAAAACTGTGAATAACTGAGGTCATTCAAATTTTGCTACTACTTATCTCAGGAAAATGAAATTGCTTACTAGGACGATAATTTATTCAGTGTTTCTCTTTAACCTCCTTGCAGTTGTTTTTAGGTAATTTAAGATTTTTTATTTGTAATCTGGAAATATAATCTAAATTTTAACTGAAGTTGTAAAAAGTAGGACTGGAGCAAATACTTTTCTAAGGTAAATAGCAGTTTGATTCGTGGAGTTGATGGAGCTATTACCATGTAAGGAATTTTTCTGTGATTCATTACGACAAAGACAGTGTATTTTTAAAACATATTTTGTAATAATTGTACAGGTCTAGTGATAGTACATTTTGGGTCTTTCTTTTAACCACTTTTTGAGAAAAATTCAGAGTACATGTAACAACAGTTAAAGCTAATTTAAAATATAAGTGAACGCATTTGTATTCAAGTATGTTAAAATATGAAACTGGAACGCAAACATATGAAAAGAAATTCCAAGTTAAGACAGCAAATGCCTACTTAGAGCAGAGCAGGGACTGATGTGTTTGCAGGGAGAAGGAAGGGAGAGGGGGAAGCAGAAGCTACCAGAAAATAAGGGTTTTTCCAGATATCAGTAAACAAAAAGGATCCTTGAAGAAAGAAAGCAGCATAGTTCTGCTTTAGCAAAAGAAAATAAATAAAAGACCATTTTGCCGCTGCTATTGCTGGTTTGTTTTCTGTTGTTTTTTTAAAAAATACATTCATATTAATCAGAATGACTTTTGAAGTCATGTTAGCTCTTAAACTGCATATTTTGGACCCATTTTAACTTGGCAACACTCTTGTGGAAGAGTGATATACAGGTGCTGTAAACAGTGTATGCTGTTCAAAATTCTGCTTTTCACCAAAAAAAAATCCCCTCATTGCTAAAAATATTGCTGCATACTAAGGACCATCCACAAGATTTTGTTTAATAAGTTTTAAATTAATTATTAGCCATAAGTTAGTTGTTAACTTATCCCCAGGCATAAACCTATAGTTTATCTGTCTGGCAGCTTTTTTTAAGTATGGGGGGGGTTTTATGTCCTCTAGGCATTTACCCAGTGAATCTGGGTGGTTTGGTTAAGAAGGCAAATACAGCAGAAGTTCCCTCTCTGGACAACTTCTTCTATGATGAAAAGAACCAAATAAAAACCTAAAAGTTTATCTATTAAGATTGTTCAGGGGTTTAGGGTTTTTTTAGCTATGGAAGTTTATGAACAAAAGAAGTAAGTCTTCAGTAAAAAAAAAAAATCAGCTTAAAAAAAAATTTTTACATTCATCAAATCAGCACAAAAGTCCGTTAACTTAAAATTTAAAACACGGATAAGGAAATTAAGTATTCCAGAGTGAAAGCTCATCTTATGATGAAAAGAGCTGTAAAACATCTATATGCAAAGCTAGCCAGGGTGCAGTTTTAAAAAGAGGGGAAAAAAAAAAAGACATCGTAGCCAAGGACACATTGTACCAATTAAGAAGGAACATATTCACTTTACATTAATTCTGCTTGTTTTCTGTTTAACACATGAAGGAGGAATCCTGTCCCAAACTCAGTGACAGTCCCCAGCACGAGCACACCACAGCAGCCGTATGAAGGGTGGAGGCATTTTTATTTTAACATGTGTAAAAAATGGGTTAAAACAAAATTATTGATTATCAATGAAACATCTTTGATTTATATGCATCTTAAAGTATTCTCATCTATTAAAAAAAGAAAAATCAAAACAGAAAAAAAAAAACCGACCAAACTACGCGTTCTCATTGTAAGCACATTACTATGAACCAGAAATTCAGGTTCCTTAAAAACAGTTCACTGCAAAACACGGAAGATCTTGTTGATCTACACACATGCGATGTTTTCAACTCCATCAGTTTCTTTATTTTTCTTTATTTCACAGTAAATCATTCAGAACAAAAAAACTCAAACTCCTCATTATTTAAGAAACTTATATACAGCATAAAGTTATTCCCCCCAGATCCTAAATATATATTAATGAAAAATAAATGACCTGATGAAATCCTTACCAGTAAAATGCTTAATATTTTGCTGGAATGGGATGGGGAATTTTTTTTTCCTAACGTGCAAATTAAGCTACATTTTTGCAGTGATGATGCTATTTTCTTTGGCTCACTTTATTTAAAATGCTTTGGAAGTTTTTGCCGGAGCCCAGCCATAGGCATTGCTGACTGCTGTATGGAATCGATTTGCTGCAACACAGAAATACCAGCTGTTACAGTATGTCCTGAGAGGGATTACCGAATATTCCTAAATTGAAGTTCAATCCATCTTTCCATAAAAATTAGGAGCCAGGGCCAGGAACGTAACAGCAGTATCAAGTGCACCTGAGGCATTTACAATACCCAGCAGGACTGTTACAACCAGGCTTTAAAAAGGGCTTATTTTTGAAATTTCATTATTCCAGTTGTACCTTGCTTCTATAGATCGCACCGTATCGGGTTCTGCTGGCACCCGCCGTGTGGAAACAGCGACGCCCGCCCGGCCCCTCACGGCTCCTCCCTCCCGCGCGGCCCCTCACGGCCCCTCACGGCCCCCGCCTGACCCCTGGCGGCCGCGGGAGGCGCCGCGCCCGCCCTCGCTCCCCACACGCTGCGGGCGGGAGCTCCTCGCAAGGCGCCACGCGCCTTCCTTGCTTCTGCTCTTAATTATTTAAATAAAAACGTAAATAATGGATTAAAGTGAAATAACAAAATGCTTCGTTTTAGTTGTTCCTGCCTGTGTGTATCTGCATAATGAAAGTCATCTCTATTTTAGGGCATTTTGTTGAACGGCAGGTATTAGGGAGAAAAACAAGCCTGGATGCCTGTAAAAAGCACAGAAATGCTTCCCTGTGTTTCAACAGCTCCACACACTGCACAGTCATCACGGTCATCACGGCAGACGCAGTTCTGGTCACCTTCACCACCAAGGTCATTACAGTGACATAACTTACCAGAGTGATTCATGCCCCGGTTACACAAAGCCAGGAGTGGGGCAGAAGCCTCCCAGAAGCACCTTCCAAAACTGCACGATTCTACAATTATAGCTCCCCAAGGGAACCATTTTTTCTGCCCCTTAGCAAAGGATGAGGGATTAAATCTTGTTCCCGATCACCCACATTGTCAATACAAGACTGGTAAGAACAGGCAGAGGTCGGCAGACAAAGCAAGCAGATGGAGGCAGCTGGAGAGTGCCAAGATGAATGAATGGCCTTCCATGTAATTTCAGCTTAAGTAGCTTCTTTCTAGCATCCTCTGTGGCTTTTGAATTGAAGTTACTCCATCAGTCATGCATACATTTTATTTCAGTCAAATTCATTTTTCGAGAAAAGATGAGGTAGGGAAGCTGATTCAAATTTGTACTTATGGCAGGCACCATGCATTTGGAGGCAGAACACGTGAAGTCTTGGTTCTACCTCAGACTTCCCACACAAACCTCAATAAACTCCATAATATTTATTTCTGAAAGGGTATTTTACAAGTTACTCAATATTTTGGCACTTTAATGAATATAAATTGATTTTCTTAACGTTTGAAAAGCAGACTGAAGACTTTTGAATAATTTATGACAGATAAAAAGTATGAACATTGCAATGCTACAAATCAGGAGATGGGCAAGCTGGGGATGAGACACATATGCCAGTTTGTTTGATATGAGAAACATTCATCCTATTTTTCTAAAGGATGCTACAATTATGATGACTATAACCTTGATTTCCAGGACTAAACCAGAATGTCTGCAAATGGTATTCAAACTACCAGATAGAGATTTCATGCAGAGACAGGAAATTTGACAGCCAGTCAGTCTTGTATTCATTATGGGGCCTCAAGTGATTGAGTGACTACAGACATGTATACAAGTCTCCAAAAGCTAGTGAGCACAGGAAATTGCCAAGGGAGGTTTTCTAGACTGGGAGAAGTAAATCTGTTTTGGTAGACAAAATCTGACTTGAAAATGGTGGTCTACTCTTTTGGAAGCTGTAATGTAATGGGATCTAGTGAATTCTTAAACTCTTCTGAAGAAGGTTTCACCTCCTTAATCACACAGTCTCCGACAGGCTACTGGAAGCCGCCTGTGGCTCCTGACAGGCTTCCAAAGCTGCTCCGCCGCCCCTACAGGCAGTACGTCCCTGCTGGCAACAGGAACCCTCGAAAAACCTCACACAGGACACGCACACAAACATGATGGGGCTTCAGAGACGCTGCACAAGCAAGAAGCTGTCTTTGCCTCACTCAGTTGTGGTGTAACGAAAATTAAAAGAACTGCAAAAATCTCTCTGTATGAAGTCCACTTGAAAACCTCAGGAATATCTATGGCAACTACCAAATATTAAGTAATACACCAACACAGAAAACATGGACTGTCCCAAATTGAAAAGGCCAACAGCTGCCTTCACTAACTTTCTCATGGTCTTGTCATCATATCAGTCTTCAGCCATAAGAATTAAAGGCTTCTGCATATTTTTCTCTATAATGTTCTATCAGTGGTCTCCATTTTATTTAGGTTGCATGATAAATATATTAAGAAAGAACCTCACTTTGTGAAAAGACTTTGAGAACAGTAGATAATAATTTAAACACTCTTAAGCATCCTCCGAAAATGTGTAACTGATAGACATTTAATTTATACATTTGTGGTTACATTTTTAACAAAAAACAGTTTAGAAAAAAAAATACTTATGAAATAATTTTATCTTGTAGTGTGACTTCTACTTCCATGACTCAACTTTGACTGTGAAGTCAGTGTATCAGGAGAGAGATCTCTCTGGTTTCTATTTATGGGAAAAATTTTACAGCTGAAAAAAAAAAGATATTATCTAAATGACAAAATCCTTGACTACAAGGAATAAAAGGAGAGAGTATTTAGGTAGCTATGTGCTGAAAAACATTAAGACAGTAGAAATTACTACCCCACCAGTCTGTGGTGGTGATTTCCAGCAGTTTGATGAAGATGAGAACGAAGTAAGGCTGATTTCCAGGGAGTGCCCATCCTGACTGGTGTCTAGGCTACATGTTTGGACCTTTATCATTTTATTCTCTTCCTCTTCAAGAATGAGCTTCCCACTACATACTTCCCTCACTTGATCATTAACAGAAAACACACAACTTCAATCACTACCTGACCACACATTTCCTAAAACTTAAGTCAGAAGCTCATATTTGGAGGAGATCTTCTCTCATGTTTGACTGAGTTTGTTGAAAGGGCTCAGAAGACAGACAGCAGAAGGAAAAGAGCACAGCATACAATTTTCTTCCTTCACAACTTCAGCAACAGACAGGTTTCTCCTCCTGAAGAGAATACTCCTGTGTCAATGGAAAAATCTCACTTAACTACAACAACTTCAATAGCAACACTGAAACTGGTATCACAATTTTCCTGTTTCAGACTGTTTTCCCCATAACATTCCTTCACCCAGAATGGGACCATTTATCTAGATACCATTATCTAAACCCTCTCTAAATATAACTGTGAAATACAATCTTTCAATGAGTCAATACAACATAGAAAAAACAGAAATAAAATACAGAATACATTAAAATATTAAACAATTGGTGTTATTAATTTATATATTATGATGTATTACAATTTAAATTTTAGACAGTTCCTTGCAACCTGAAAACACTGCCATGCTAATGTGAAATATGTTCAATAAGTAGCAATATTAAAACAGAGGCAAGACTTTTTGCAACCTGCACCTTCCCTGTCTTTAACACAAAAACCTCTACATGAGCTCTGTCCAGACTTAGACTTTTAATGTCAGTGTTTGAATTGAACACATTCCTTTAAATGCATGAAAACATTCCTTTAAGTAAACACACTAAAGCTACCAGTTAATTTTAAACAGCATCACTGTTATGGATGTCCAATACCCTTAGACGGATCCAATTTTCTGCAAATAAAATGTACCAACTGACAGAATAATATTAGTTTAATATACTAGTTTAATAAAGCTATTCATTAAAATGTGACCTAAACTATGTCTCAGATCAAAGGTTGCTCTTTCAGTTTGAGTTACTGGTTTGGGCACACTTTTAACACTTTTCCCCTAGCTGCAAACCATTCCTTTCCTTGGAAAATAGCTGTCAGCAGGTACCACAGCCTCTCCATTAATTACCTGCACAAATAGTTTTGTTCTGGCATGGTTTCCTGACAGTCTGTTTGAAAAATGTAAGTAACTACAGTAAATTACAAACCTTACTGACCCCCAAAATACTGAAAAAATTGGCAATTTTTCTATAAATGAGAGTTCAGCAAAACCTGCTGCAATGAGTCATCCAATAACCTCAATACCCCCTAACAAACAATGTTTTGCACCAAGGGGCTCTGCAACTGCAATTTTAGAAATATACTTCATATTTTAATAGTATTATAATGCAGTTTGATCCCACATTTGCAGAAGTGGATGGGAAACTTGTGATAGAAGTAAAACCAGGACTAAGGAGATCCAAAATAAACTAGTAAATATCTAATTGATTTAAATAGTTTAGCCATATATTAGCATCACCAGCATTATTTACTTTATAGTGCAACAAAATATGTATGCACCAATTCTCAAGTCTGTTAACCAGTCATATCCAAAAATCATCCTCACAATTTCATAAATATTCAAATTATTATTTCAAACTCAAAAATATCTCCTCAAATGTCAGAATATTATTTTTCAAACTCAAAATTTGGAACACCTCTAGAGTCAAATAGGGCACAGATATTTTACAATGCTTCCAAATTGTATTACATTGTATTGATCACACTTTCAGATTAACTAATCTTCTGAACACTTCTCCTTTATTCAGCATAATTTTCCATAATCTGCTTCCGTCAAAATGTGATGATTTTTCTTTTTTTATAGAGGATGGGTAAAGAGAAGAGAAAGCATGGGGGTTTTTTTCTGAGAGCAAAATCAGAATAAATCCCACTTTCTTAACTTATGTTTTTATTTTAAAAACAAAACAAAACAAAACAACCCCTACAATAATTTTCATTTTAGTCAGTTTCAGATTGCTTTTTTCAATGTGGAGTTTTAAAATTCAACGAGTAATCTGGAAAGTACATCTTTATCTCAATTTTGAAAAACATTTTGATTTATTAAGTGGTAATTTATTAGTTGCATCTTGAGCATAAGTAACAAAAAACATCCCTTATGTGTACATGTACATAGTAAAAACAGAGTACACATGGACAGAGAGCTAATCAGAGGAAGTCCGTGTTTACAAGCTTTGCAAGCCAAACTTTTCTGTGATTTAAGTTTGCAGAAGAAAAGGCAGGTGAAGGTGAACAGTCAATCAATGACACATTCCAGTGCCTCTGCATGCTGAGACATCAAGTGTACCAGACACTTCTTGCAGTCTTCTGTCTTCTCTGAAGCTCCCTGTGACCATCCTTCATTTCTGAATTCTCCAATTCCATCTACCTTCCAAATGCCACTGAAAAGCTCTGTCCTTGTTGCATACCCTCCCCCCTTCCTTTTTGGCAAACTGGCAGCACCACTGCATCAAAGCCACTGTATGACTTGTCACACAGCCCATACTTCCATTTTATTTTCTTTATCTTCCTTTTCTCCATTTCCCTCTTTCTAGGAGAGAAGCTTCCTCCCCTCACGCCTCACTGTCCAAATTGCACTTTGCATTTTCTTGCTTCACATCTATAACCATTTTACCTTTTCCCTTATGACACTGCTATGTACTTACTATTCTTGACATGAATCCAAGAACCTCCAGTAATCAACTTGGCCTTCACCCCCTCTCTTTATAAATATTCCCATCCCCTGGCACTTTACTTTTACTTCCTTTACAGTTTTCACTTTCTCCTGTCTCCATTTCCACTCCCACCCCACTGACCTTTTACACCATTGTTCACATGTGAAAATGGGAATGACTTTCACACCATTGCTTTCCAAACCTAGAGTCTGTTTCCAAATCTATTTTTAACCAGCAAATCCTTGCTTTACTACTCTCCAAATATTTCCTTTAAGGCTCTTCCCTTCCTTCTAGAACATGAATTAGCCAAGTTCAAACAGGCAAGAAGCCTAAAGTGTGTGGCACGTTAGCCACAGACAGGAACATCCACACTGGAAGCTCTGTCTGCCTGCTGTTCTGTTCCATCTCCAGGATGGAACCATCCTCAGAGCAGGATTTTCCTGTGTCCTCAGTTACCTACAGTTAACTGCAATACTCCAAAAATTTTGGAACCAATAGTATATATAGTTTCCAAAATGATACATTAGAATTCAAATGAGATACAGTTAGAGTCCATCTTTAAGTCTGATTTACTCTACGAGTCAAGTCACTCTGCACACTTAAGTTATGTGCAAATTTAATTAGCAAAAAAGATATCACCTGGAATTAATTTTAAGTTCTGTCTTGCCAGCCTCTATAGCCTAAGTTACAGTCCCACAGTAATCAGAGTGCCTCTGAAGTTCAAGTCATATTTTCAAGATTAAAACCCACTTAATTCAAATCTGAGATACTGCTGGATGAAGAGTCAGGTTTAAGGCAAGGGGTAAACTGTATGTCAAGTTCACACTGCAGTGAAGACAAGCTCTCAGATTTCACTTCATTTGGCCAAAAAAATCATATTAAATCTCTATGAAGAGAATAATTTAAAATTATAAAAGGTCAATAAACACAAATGCTAACAGAACTAAACTTGGCAGTGCTACCTAAATGAAGACTTTTTCTTTTCTCTTTTTCTTGTTTAACTCACAGCTTAATACATTGCTTTAAGTTTTAATGTATACCAGGAAAACACAGGATATGCAAAGAGTCCAAGTTAATGTTGCTGTTGGAAACTTAATGTTTGCATTTCCTGGATTTTGGAATTTTAACTAGGTGAACAATACTGCATTGATTCTATTTTGGCATTTGCTAGAAATACCAAAGTTTGTTTTTTTTCTTGTTTGAAACTGTATAAATCAGAGCTAAGCAATTTGATAGCGAACCTTTGACATTTTTTGTTATTCTTTGATCCATTGATCCTCTCCAACTTACAAATCTTGAAGTTTACTAGGAAATGACAAAAGTGCTGTATGAAGCAGTAAGCATACCTGTGCAGCAAATGCAGCTAAAATGCATAAACATCTTTAAAAAATGTAATGCTTCGCAAAATAAAATATTCTGAAAACAGAAGTTTTTATGATGCAACACAGAACTATTCTACAGTAAAATGTTTCTTTGAGATGCTCTCATTGAAAATTCCCTAAGAGCACTGAAGAAGGAATGTGCACTGTTCCCACACATGTCATATACTCCCTTATGCTCCTGTAACAGGGTGTAACCAGAGGTCAATCTTATCTGAATTGAAAAGCTAAAAATGCCTAGGAAGACCAAAAAAACAGAGAAATGGCAGGTAACTGAGTTCACCTAAGTGAAGCCACTTCAGTTAACACATATATTGTACAAAAATTGTAGTCACTTCAAAGTAATGGTCTCTGTGAGCACATATTGATGTGTGTTCCCTGCACTGGTAAGATACGGAACAGAACAGGGGCCAGGGCTCATCTGGCACTCTTGGCTCCTATTTTGATAGATGATTTAAGGGTGCAACACTGATAGAGATGAGTTAAGTACATGTTTTAATCATCCTCCATGTGTTCTCAGAATTCAGAAATTAACTAGGTTTTTTGCTTGGCTTGGGGTACTTTCCATAGCTAAGGTAAGAGATGTGTCTCCAGTGCTACCTTTGCCAGTCAGGTTCCTACCCTGGAGAATGATGTTGCATAAAAGACTCTAGCAAATCTAAGTATCTACAGAATCATCTGATTTCTCTGAGTATTTGCAACACTGAAGAGGCTATGAAAGGAGAATGATTGAATAAACAAACAGTGAGGGAGCCTCCTCTCTCCTACTGCTCTCTAGATGAGAGGGGATGGGAGGGGAGGAGTCACAATATGTACATTAACTGTAAAGCTTTTTTCAAGCTTTTTAAACTTCTCCTTTCTAAACTTATGATGATTTATAGGCCTTTGTACAAAGTGGCCATCAAGGACTCACATTACTCTTAACAGCTGTGAAAAGCACAGGTGGGGCTTAATGAAGGGACATATTGGATTTGTAAGTTAAGAGTCCATTAAATGTTGCTGTCATGACCATTCCAGCACTACCACACTGACAAGAGAGGACATTGCTGCCTGTGGTGGTACAGAGCCAGGTGGCTGAAACACAGATACTGCACTCAGAGCAGAATCCAAATGAGCATCAAAATCAATTTTTACCATGACTTCAAAATACCAGAAAAACACCTCTACAGGTAAGTATTCAAAATAAGGTATGTTTTTAATGTGATGAATTGAAAACGTTCCCAGAAACGTGCAACTTACAGCACTCTAAGCCAGAAGAGGGAGCTCCTGCACTTTTCAAGTAAGTCAACGCTGATTTCACTTGTCTTTGGAAATAACAAAGCAGTTCTCCTCATCTCATACCATGCACAGACCTGCATTTGATCGCTTAAGAAGAAGAATCTAACATGAAACTTTAGGAAATATAATGCTCTAACTATATGTGACTGATATTGTTTTAAAAAAATCGTTCAAATTAATTTTATTTCTCCTCCTTATAAAAGTGATCATTTTCACATGACGTAAACAATATTACTGAAATAACTCTCTGCAAACTGTTTCAGAAGTGAAATTACATGATCTATTAACACTAACACAATGGGTACAAAAACCCACTGAATTTCCTAACAGCAAATGGTGTTCTTCCTATTTCTAAGTTGAATAAGCTAGAATTACAAGAAATGAGGGACTAGATTCTGACAATTTTTAAAACGTTAGGAAACTGGAAAAATGCCAACTAAAACAAATATTTGCAATTTATTAATACAGAATGTTTCCACAGTTGCATTTTGTCAATCCATCTGCTTATGAAGGTGGTATTTTTAAAAACATTTCAATCCAGAACAGCTATTAATAAAATGCTTATTTTTCTCTTTTTCTAATCAGGATAAATTAAAAATATTTCACAGATTTAGTGGTCTGTTTCCATACTATAAAAGAAGTATTTACTCTAAATAAGAGCAGACGACTAAAAAGTCAGAGGGGACAAAACACAAGTTTTCACAGCGTGCGCCATCAGAACACATTCATTATACCAGAATTATCACTGTGATACCAGTTACATTTTGTAGGTTGAGAGAAAACTCATGGAATAAATATGATTAGGTATTCAAAAGTTATCACTGTGGCAAATTTCTCAATTACTTCTCTTCAAACAGCACATACATAGTGCAGTGCCTGGTTTACCACTGAACTAATACACCTCAATCCTGGAGATAACTTGTGTTTCTTGTTCACTTAAAATGTTCAAGACTAAGCCAGCACATATTTTTATTGCTAAGTCCTGTAAAGAATGTCCAAGAAAATTGCACCCATTGAAAGAAGTAAATCTGTGAAAACTCCTCACTAGAAAGCACATGCTAGTTTGAAAAGGAAAAATGTCAAAAATGCAAGACATAATTTGGTGTATAGAGGAAATCATGTATTTGCCTCTCCCAATGGTTTAAGTTCCAAGCAAGCACTTGTTTACCAGTTCACATTTCTTCTTCTATTTTGATCAAAATCCTCAGCCTTTCAGGTTCCCTTACCAATGCTTTGATATATATCAACTTTGACATATGGCTTCACTTTCTACATGGTAAAAGTGACAACATTCTGTGTTTCTTTTCAAAGGAAATGAAGTTAATTTCTTCCGCTCCTTACTGATGACTGTATTAGCATTTCCCACTCAGCTTTCAGCTTAATCAGAAATATAAAACCTAGCATCATCATATTCCAGCAACCAATTAGCCATCTGGTCTATGTAAGTTCTCATTTGACAACCATCATATTCTTGAGCTAGTGCTCTGTGCTTGAAGACAGAATTGATTGACAGCAAAATCTACTCATCAATGAAATTTGGCCTCATGATAGAGAAAAATGATGCTCAGAGTTTTCCTTTGCATCTTCTATGACCTTCAACTAGGGTGGTTGAGGAGGAGAGAAAGAAAAGTCATGAAGATCAAAAGAAGGGCAAAAGCAGCAGTAATATTTGCTTCCAAATTTCACATCACTGTCAGCTTTTACAGCATAGCAATATAATTATAGAGTATAAATTTCATGCAGTTTCATAACTAGTCTTCTCTCACTCATCGGTAGGCTTCAGATTTGTGGAAAATATTAGAGTATAACTATTTTTCATGGTATATTATTTGCCAAAGTATCACTGTCACAGCTCATTTCAGGTATGGCAGTATGATTAAAGAATACTAAGGGGGCTTTGACATGTAACTTAATTTTCACAAATACTGTAATTGTTACTCATAACATTATAAACTAGCTTAAACAAATATTAGGGCCTGGAAGTTAATTCCCTAGAAGCTATTAAGTGGATACCAGAAGATATTTCATCGTTATGTAGTCCACCACTTTGAAACAAAACAAAATACCACCTTTCAACTGAAAGGAACATAGCCAGCAACAGCCACAGGGAGTGGCAAGGAAATGGAAGTGCAGAAGCACATAAGCTCTCTGGAAGAGTTTTTCAGTGTGGCCTAAATTCTTCAATCCAACAGCCCAATGGAAGAAACAACTGAACACAGAGAACGACTACACACATCCAGTCTTTATTGGGCAAATGGACCAAAACTTTAGAGATTCGAATTTGTTTTTCAAAAGCAAGTTTCTCTTTATTTAAATGTCAAGCACACATTAAGGGGAAAAAAAAAGTATTTTCTTTTGAAATAACTGTTTTAAATATGTTGTTATTCAAGATATTCTTGAAGCCCAAGCTGTGCAAGGTCAGCTCCACTGGTTACCAAAGTCTCTTCTACAGTTCTTGCCTCTGGCCTGCCCCTACCTAGCTGAGAAAGTAAGGTGGCAGAGAGATGAAAGAAAACTCTTTTCATACTGTTGTCTAATGTGAAAACAAGTAGAATTAAGAGACTTATAACTTCACAGATTGTAGATACAAACACTGCTTACTAAATAACATTTTTTCCTCCGTACCACATCATACTCTTTCAAGCAGAGTGTACACAGAAACAAACCGATTAATGACTACCAAATTTAAAACAAACAACCCCCACCCCAAGGGTTAATCACACCACATATACAAGTAAGTACATGTAAATAATTAAATAGAGCATTTTTGAAGATCAGAGCATGCTTCTGTGATGAATAGGTATCTTACATATTGTCAGAAAAGAAGACAAGTAAGAGTTGCTGATCTCCTTTGTCTTCTAATCACTCACAAAATCCCTTCAGGCCCTCATGAACTACAAGCTTACTTTAAAAATAATCAGAACTAGGCCCTCTAGGTTAGAAAGCAATGCCAAAATCAGAGCATGGATAGGTGATTTTTAAAAAATCTCTTTTGTATCACTATGCTTGAGTAGTGCAGAATAACCACACTGGGCATGCCCAGCCTCTAAGACGAAGGAACAACAGGGTTTGCAGAACACCTGCCTCACTGAACACCCTGTGACAACACTATCACTTTCAATACAAAAGCCATCACATCTATAGTATCTCAGAGATCAGTTACTAATAATGTCACAGGTGTTTGTGGAACAGTTATCAATGTGCAAATGCACAAGTATTTGCAAATTAAATTACTGCTGTATGAAGGGGAACTTAAAAAAAAACGGGGGAGGGAAGTGCCTATAAAAATAACAAAGCCTCTAGCTGTAGATTTAACTCTGAATAATAATAAAATACACCAACTAGGCACTCAGTAAGTTCTTCATAATCATGAAAAGCATGAAAATGTGCTGTTCTACAGTGCATACAGAAAAGGACAGGTTGAATTTGAGCTAGCCTCCCCAGCCACCCCTCCCCTCCCATTGCTTTTTGGGACCTAATTAGTTTGAGAACCCACCAGTATCCTCTGCTCAGCTGGATTCCTGACTCCAGCAGTGACCAGCCCAACACCATCTCTGTAGCAGGCACTGGAAAGCAGCCACCCTGCTACACACAACCAGCCACTTCTTGGAAGTGGCTCAGCAGGACAGTCTGTGATGAGCAGTTCTGCATGTTTCATTGTTCTGATCTTTCAACCCCAAATAAACCCACCCTTGCCTGAGGGTTTAAGGCAATCTGCAAAATAGTCTTTACGTGTGCAAGGGGAGAAGGGTATGAGGCTAACAGGGAATAAAATTGCCCTGGCACTCACTGAGAGCTAAAACAATCCCTGAAAACAAAGTGCAAGCAAGTATGACCAAAGAACTTGCTACCAGATTTACTTCCAAACCTTGATGAAGACACTTGCAGTATCTAATCTCACCATAAAAGCTAGCTTGGAAGTGGAAGATGACTCCTCCTATAAAAATCTAGCAAGTATACCTTGAAACAACCTATGGTCTGTGTTAGCATTGAGTTATCTTGCATCTAAGTCCATATTTTACAGTTCTAAGTAATAATTCTGCCTTCACACTGCCCAAAATAAGGCCCATCTAACTCATTGTATGGACAATCCATGCTCACTGAGTATTCTATTTGTCTTTACTGTCTTACACATTGGCCTTATTTGCTGCAAACCACCCATGTGCAGATCCAAAGAGAAGATGATGTTTTGCTGCTTTTGCATTTCCACACTACTTGCTCAATATAATAAAAGATATGGAAACATTCAAAGTTAATTCCTACTTTAAAAAAATCTAAAGTACATTTCAAAAAGACACCTGTTACTGTAAGTACCTAACCATGGCCCAAATTGACAAAAGATAAGGACCTTTAAAAATATGCATGCAATAGAATTGTCTAAATTTCAAAGTCTAACAACAGAATATATTAAAATAGGTTCCAATGGATGGAGTCTTCTGAAAGTACTACCCTGGATAGTATCACAACCGTTTTACATATGCAGATAATATTTCCTTGATTTCAAATTACTCAACAAGTTCATTAGCCTAAAATCCAAGTGACTGAGCAGAAGTTCAACATGGGGATGGTTGTTTTCATTTTCCTGTATACAAATTAAAAAGTAAGCATGACAGGAAGATCTGCTTGTTCTACTTTCTCAAAAGATGGCAAATTTGACGTATTCCTCTAAATTATCATGAAGGCTAGTATTTAATTTTTTTTATGAAACTATATTCATATTTACTAGTAAGTGTTATCATAGGAATGCATATCTGAATTTTAATTGAAACATATAATTATTTATTACATGCTTTATACTTTGAATTCAACAATTACTTACTGGCTACTTCCACTGAAATTAAAAGCAAAAATATTATATTCAAAAATTAAGTTTCCCTTTGTTCTTATCAGTAAAAGTAAAAAATAAGAAAATTCATATTAAGCTATCAAACTGCTTATATATAGAAATGTATGGAAGTGCACTGTATAGCTCTGTAAGGAAAGAAGTGTCATTAACTAAGAGGAATGAATGAATGTCTTAAGGAAAGGTCAAGATATTTCAGGGCACATAATCTAGAAATTTATTTTCAAATTGCTGTAAAATCTGGTTGTTACAAAACCAATATGACTTACATAAGTTCTCTGTACTATACTGTAGTTTTACAGTTTTCATACATTTCCAAAATATTCACACAAGAGAGCATCATTGTACTTAATGCCCAAGTTCAAAGAGAAGGCACAGATGGGCTTAGGTCAGGAGCACTGATTAATCTGTACTGTCCTGTCTGAGATGACCTAACATGTAAGGGCAGTTTAATGAACACCTGTATGTGCAACACCACAGTTATGATGAACTTAAGCCTCTGTGGAAAAGACAGGATATTTGGAAGCCAGCTTCCAAGGACACACACTGGAAACTCAAACTCAAATATATCTATTTAACAGCATCTCTCAAAAAAATTTAATTACCTAAGAAACACTAATTAAAGTGTGATTAAATTCATTAGAACACCCCAGCTGCAGAGACAGGAACATGATGTAGCTCTCCAGTCCAGTTTCCAATGGCATCACAATTGCTGACCTTCCCTTTCTCATGACCTTTTGCCATAGCTGCAATAACCTGGCCTTACTACAGCCTTACAACTTTGACAACAACTGAGATTGAGATATCTGTTCAAAGAGCACCTTGTGTCATGTAGGACCATCAAAACATTTATACACAATCAACTCAGTGAAGCTGTAAGGGCAAATCTCAGAACTGCTCCATTTTAGAGCACCTGACAACTATTATTCTGAAATTCTTTCAAATTTGGTTGTGAAGGAACAGCTTCCTGCAGTCCTAATACAAAATCCACATACATTACCATGGCAAATGATCAACACCTCCATAGCCCAGGAGCTGAACAAACTGGGGCTTTCTGAAACCCTGCAGAAATCCTTGTGGCCAGTGCTCAGTAAGCAGCAGCAGCCATTTACCACCACCTACAAAGATACCACACAAAAACTGGCACTACCAGCTCTGCTACCTCTCCTTAAGGGCCTTCTTAGCTCATATATTTTTGGCAGGCCATGGATGCAAAACCAGCTCAGCAGAATACATGAAACAGCATAATCTGAAACATAAAAAGACAAAATTTCCCTGGCCCACTCCTAACAATACACAAATAGACCAAAACTTTAGTACAAGTCTCTCAGTCTCCACAGCTCTCCTTGCACTAGAAAGGAAAATCTTTCCAAAACCAAAGGAGAAAATGCAAATTTTTTTCCCTGTATTTCCAGGAGAAAAGACACAAATCAACCTTACACCAGAGGGAGAGGGAGATATATATCTCAGTATGTTTAGGACCAATAAATTGTGCTGTCTTATTTGTTCTCCTCACTTTCAAGAAACCACATCTTCTTTAAAATACCAGCTCAGAAAAAAACTAGTCAGGGACAATCAGCAGAAAGAATGTCACATGTAAAGTCATGAAAGGACAAAAAAAAAAAACAACAAGGTGAAACTTGCTCTTATTAATCTGTAGGAGGTGCTGGGAGGCTGCCAAGTTAGTTAATTCAAATACACAAACAAGTTAATGATGACCTGAGGGAGCAACACTGGATTTACACATCGAAAAAACACCATGCAGATGCTAAGAAACTGAATGTACTCTATGTGCTATTATATGTACTCTATATGCTTTTATTTCAAAAGCTCTTTAATTCACCAGATGGAACCATGTTCAAAACAGAGAAACAGAGGCTCCCCAAGGAATCCTACTGCAGTCCCCATTCCCATCACAGAATGGGAATTTGCAACAGAGAATTCAAGGAAGGAAAACTAAGAAGTCCCCTGGTAATAAGCGCTTTTGGAATACCCTATCATGCACCTTCTAGGGACCAAATGTCTTACTGTGTTCAGAAAGTTCTCATGATCTAAACAAGAAATACTTTATTTTTTAAATTATCAGAGTGTAACAAAGAGACAAAATCATGAGCTGTTCTGAGTTTCATTCAAGCTATAGTTTCCATATTTAAATAGCAACAGTGGAAGCCTGAATTCTATGAAAAGGGAAGAAAAATACTTGTTCACTCCTGGTTTCAAAAATGCATATGAAAGCATTTTGTTTACCAGTCAATTGCTGATGTTAAGTGAAAAAAAAAGTCAGCTTCTCTGAGAAGAGTTAAATTATCCACATTCTTAAAATGCTTTCAAAGTTAACTGCGGGAGAAATAAAAGACATCACTTCTAGTTTCACAGAGCAGTTTACATCCTAAAGATGGGATCAGACTACTTATATAAACATGGGACAGAAACGTCTACAAATCTACTGACAAACAATTCCTAAAATAATTGTATTATGTTCCTGTTTAAAGTAATTCTGTATTACGTTTTTTCTGGTTTAAATAATTCTCTAAAAACATCACAAAAAGGAATAAATATCTTGCGCCTCCCCCCCAAAAAATGGTAACACTTCCCAGTTATCAGAAATATCTGGTATGAACAGAATTGCTCCTACATTCAACCACATTCATATGCTCCATTGCATTTTTATCTCATTTTGAAGACAGAGTATAATGAAAACAAAACTGATGGTTGTTTTATTATGAATCAAGTATCTCCCCACTGAGCCAACAACCCTTCTGCTGAATCAGGAAGTTCAGAATTCAGCTGCATTAAGAGATTCCTACAATGCACTGAGGACAAGCTACTCAGAAAGACCTAGATTTTTCTGTCAACACAATGTTTATATCTCAGGACAATCTCAAGTACACTCAAAAACAAATAAACATTTTACATGCTGAACAATCACCCTTGTAAGATAGATACAGATATTAATCATTGAAAAGAAGTCTCTTTTTTCCCTTCTCACTGCTATGCCAGGCATTAAAACACTCCCTTACTCAATTTGTCTTTAACCCATAGGCATACTCCAGTATTTTGAGGGCTGTAATTTTGCTTAGTACCTTAGAAGCAGCTGTCTCAATCTTCTGTATTTCATGCACTTCAGGTGTATAACAAACTTTGCTTTAGCAATTGACAGAAGCACAATAGAATGTTCTGCTGAGATCCTAAAAGCTGAGATCCCAAAAAGGTGCACCTCATACAATGACCCCACCAGACTTCTCCATGCTTTTCTAAATGTTTTCATCTACGTAGTTTTATTTAGTTGTGTAGAGAGACTCAGCTGTCATTCAGGTCAAGTTCATTTGTCACAAATCAGTGGTGATATAATTGGCCTGTAGGAATGAAAACTTCTTAAAACAATACTTAAAATATTATTTTAGTGAGTGTAAGACACCCACACAGTCTGTCCAGGCACTCATTAGCCATCATCAAGCCTGGACTGCAGCTAATAAAACAGCAATTACTGCTCTCCCTGGGAATCACCTGTCCCTTTTCCCATCACATGGTGTGTATAGAAGACAGGTTGAGCAAAACCTTGTCACCCTCCTGCACACTCTACAGCTGTCTTTTCAGTCCTACCAGGACAAACTGGAACCCAGGGATAACAGACTTTTCCATCCATTCCGTGTGGAAATGCTTGATCTCAGTTGTTCTTTGACCACTTTGATGTGATACTTTATGGAAAAGGAAGTTTAGAAAAATAAAACACATAGGAAAGTAACTGACTTGTATTTTAGTTTAAAATTACCAATATCTAGTCACTTAAATTTCTACTAACCCAGAATGTATCTGCAATCACTGCCACCACTACTCTGTCTCTGTTTTGCTGCTTTTTGATCCACTTGTGAATAATCTGCACACAGACAGAAAGTCAGCTTTGTGTCCTCAACATGAAAGCAAGTCATGGATACTCTAAAACTGTCTGGTGACCCAAGCCCACCAATTCCCCCAGTGCTGCCAAAGGCACGACACCATCTTCCTGCTCTTCAGCATCTTCAAATAGGAGATAAAGCCAGTAACTAAGGAAACACCCCAAACCATTCAATACTTAGCCACAGTGACAGTCCACAAAGTACAGAATCCCATCTTCAGGAGAGCCAGCACAGAGTATCTACTACACACTGAAGATGACACATGTAAAAGTTATTTCCTCCCCCACCAATCAGCAGCACAGCATCCACCTGGGTCAGACTGACTTTGGACTATCACCACAAACACTGACAGATATGTAAAGCTCCTTGTTGAACCCATTTTTTTTTGCTTTGACTCTTCACAATATTTTGTGAAAATAAGTTCTATAACTTGTGTTATGTGTAAAGCATATTTTTTGCAATGTGTTCAGTATCCCAAACTCTTGAAATTGTGAATAAATAATCTCCTATTAATTTCCTCCAACAATTTATCTTTCATGTCCTCCTTTGGGCACCTCTATTTCAAACCAAAGTGAGTTTCTTTACTTTTTTTTCCTCTTTTAATGGAGAAGCCATTTAGTGACATTGCCCATTACATCTTTCTTTTTGTTACAGTGACTAAATATCCCAGAAATTTTAGAATTACGAGACAAGAAGCAAATATTTGAGCATTTACAAAATTTTGGTGGCAAATAATTCTGCCAAGGATTTTGGAAATAGGCTGTAGATTTTTTAATTTCTATTCTGTCTTTACAGAAGCTCAGAAACATCACAGCATTTCAGCAAGTATGTAGGAGGCAGGGCCCAACCTGCCCATACACAATAAGTGGGTCACAGAAATCAACACCCATCTCATCATGAGACTTGCAGCGGGTGATGGAACAGGGGCACACGCTCTACTTCTGATTACAAAATGCTGCAACTCTTTTGTCTTTCTTGATTAGGGAAAAAGAATGAATCCACAGCCTCACCACCCTGTTGCAGAGTTATCCTGGTCTCCCAGTTTCTTAAACCAAGCATTTTCCTATCACCCAAACCTCAAAAGTGGGCATTTTCTTCATAGTGCAATTCCAAAACAAGCTTTCATAGGAATGTATGTTAAAAGAAAGCAATTTATAAGGCTTAAGATGTGCATATACACATTTTTCTGGGCTTATCCCATGCAAGAGGGAAACAAAACCAACCACAGCAGGATGAGAAATGGCATCACAATGCCAAGTGCAGTAACTCCAAACTACATATGAAAGTGATAACAAGCAGAAAAACTGTGATGTGAATAACAACATACAGGTTGTCACAGTAACCAGCTATGAAATAAACATAAAACCCCCCAGTACTTTAAAATTATGTTCAAGCAGAGATGTCTGTTTTCCCTGACACATCTGCTGAATATGGCAAAGAAAATGCAAGATCTTTACCTGTAGCTTGTGAACGCTCTGGAATGCAACAGCCAAGATCATTTATTACAGAAAGCTGTATCTCCAGAGTACTTTTTATTCATGTCATAACAAGGAAATTGTTATTTTGAAACAAACCAAGTTCTGACACACATAAGATCTATCTGACTTAAAACCCTAGAGCTACCAGTTGACACTTTCTATAATGTTTCTCTAATGTTTCTCTAATGTTTTTCCCATTTAGGAAAGCAGAATTTAGTAAGTTCACATCTTAAACCACAAATCTCCAAAACATAATAAAGTCCTCCAAATTCAATACCTCCTTAAGCTAGTCATTACAAGTTGCACATTACAATCACTTCTTAACTGATCTCGAAATAAATACAACATTGACAAAAGTGCTAAGAAACACATTAAGACAGCAAATTTCTAATGGGAAACAGAGAAAACCAAGAGATAAAGAATTCAGCATACTCATTAAAATGAAAAATGCCTTCTGCAATTACTCAATAGGAAGCTGAATAAGTCTATTCACTGAAATTAGCAATTGAGTTTGCCTTCTTTTCTCTGAATTCTATTAATATACAGACATCATGATAAAAAATAAGTCTCCACATGCACTTGGATCCATTTTCATTCTGTTTTGAACTGGAATGTCTTGTCTTTGCCAATTTATTAAAAGAGACACTGAAACATGACTATTTCTGCCTTTCTCTGGATGCATTTTCTTTCATCTGTCCTACACATTTACCTATGTTACATTTGTGACCAATTCCTGTATAAATTGGTAGAAGTTTACATACAGTAAAAAAAAATTAAGAACCAGATATTTTTGTATGACCATTCAAAAGCAAATTAGAAGATTCCTGTGTTTGGTTTTTGTTTTGTTTCTTGGGCCTTATATAACCATAGTTTCTAGTACAGTCATGTCTCCCTTTATTTCCTCTACACCTGACCAACCTGCCTATTTGAAAAAAGCAAATTAATTTCAATTTGGAAGTTGTTTGTATTGCTAAAATAATTTTGTTCTATGTAAGAAAACATTCAGGCACTTCAGTCCCTAACATCTGTAACTAACCCTGCAGCTTGTGATTTTAGATCCCAACAGGAAAGATTTGGGTTAGACACATTGTGAATTTGGTCAACAGTTTCAAGACAGCTCCTTCAGAGTTTTGCTGTGATTGAGATCTAATTCAAGGCTAACAAACTCCACACCACCCACCTTTAAAAAGCTAAAGGAGTTTAAACTGCAGCTATGAAACCAAGGTATGTCTGTATGTTGCAGTGTTACTTGGAATCCAAAATGCCTGCAGTCAGAATGCAGCCACCCAGCTCTGTGCCCTGACTGAGGACTGCTCCACACACCAGACGCTGAGAGCTGCCCTCAGCACCCCACTGCAGAAAACAAGTCACCTCTCAGCTGCAGTCAGGCTGCCTGCTGCTTCAGGATACTCTCTGAGAGAAAGCTTCAAGACATTGACATGAAGATCTGAAGACAGTCACTGAGGGCTGACTGGAGGTGGACCCCTTTGTATCAGCAGGTTATTGGTGGCTTAATGGCAGGCAGGACAGGAGCAGACACGGGAAGGACTTTGAAGGGAGGTCTGGTACCCTGTACAAAACTCACCTAGAAAGAGGCATTCTGCAGAATAAAAAAGAGTGACATGATGCAATCAAACAGTCTTGGAAATTCTTTGCAGCAGAACTGTGTTTCAGAGAGAAGCACAACCAGATGTATTACAAGAAAAGAGACATACATTGCAGCAAGTCACAAAAGAGATTATGCCATATTATTTCATAAGAAAGAATAGATCTTACAGATAGTACTACAGGATTTGAAATGACTAAGACTTAAATATAGCCTTGACATGATGCTGAATTTGGAAAATATTTTCCTGTTTATGAGCTCAAGTGAGTGACAGAACAACGGTATCATTCACAGAAAATCATGAAAGGACATAAAATGAATTTTAGAAATGGTAATGACATTATGTTATGAATAGTATTATTCAAGAAAGCAAGCTTTTCCAAATTACAAGTTAAGTGTTGCCAATAATTTACTTGAAAACCAGTAACAATACTAGCAAAATACTTTCCATTGCAATTTAACACTATTTTTAAAAAAGTTCACAGTATATATTCAGACATTGAAAGCAGTGAAAAATTTATGTTTTTGTAATGGATGCAATCACTGTTTTAGCTAGTGACACTATGTCAGAATAATTAATCTTAAAATGACAATGTATCAAATCCAGTCTCGAACAAATGATTGTGCAATCTGCATCCCAAAAACATAAAAAGGTCAAACTGCTAGTGATGATCCAGGAAAACCACACACCAATAATTCAGCCATTTTAAATTTAACTTAGGTTTGCACATGAAAATATAATTATAATTATTAATATTATTAATAATACTCCCTTTTAGATTTTCATTGAGCTTAACAACATGGTAAATAAAAAGCAAGGGGTTTTACTTCCCTCTAAACAAACTACAGTTCATTGCCTTATTTTTTCTGTACCCCAACAGACCAACTAATTCAGTGCTTTCATCTCCTACTGTCACCAGTGAGCAAGCAACTGAAAAAATAGGAAGAGGAAGCCCTTCCATTAAAATAATCTTAAAATAGATGTCCAAAAATATCCAGTTCAATTTAAAAAAAAAATCCTAGTGCATGTTGCCTTCAAGTAATGATTTATTAAAGAGGATGCCTCTGTAGCTTCTAAGTTAGGACTGACATTTGAACAAGACACACCCAGGCACAAGTATATCAAACTGAAGTAAGCCTCGTTTTCCATGAAGACAGGAAAGGTTCTTCTGTCATCACATAAAATCTGGAAGGCAGGTTTTTTTTACTCCCTTAATTCCATTGAAAGCAATGCACATTCACAAGAACTTCTAAAACAGTGTTCTTCAACTAAAACCACTAGTTCTCCTGCTCCTTTTCTCACAGTTTGAAATGCTTTTCATTATGGATATTAGGAGGTGAAAGTATTGAACTGTCCTACCAAGGAACACAACCAGCTCTCCCCAGACAACTTCCTCCACAATCAGTCTTTTGGAGAATGTGTCATGTTAATCCCATTTCTCAGTGCAAGGTTGACACTGCCCAACTGCTTTAAGATCCCTTTGGATCTCCTGGTCCTTGACAATCAGCTACTCCTCCTTTCCCATCCAAGGAGCCACACACAGTTCATTCTGAGCAGCAAGAGAGAGGATTCTCTTCCCCAGTCATCTCCTTGCCAATATCTTAATAAAAGTACTGTCATCTTCTTGCCCCCATGTCTTTCTTCCCACTAGAAACAGAACAGTGCTTAGATGATCATGGTCCTTTATCTATCCTACCACTCTTAAAAGAAATTCAGTTATAGAGTCCAGAACAGAGCTTTTATTCAATATATTCTTCAGTCTTAAAGAAAACACATTACTTTGAGACAATATCCTGAACGACAGCTATGGTATTAGAAAAACAACTGTGGATCAATAGCATTACCCTTCTTTGCCCACAGCAGTAACATCCACAGTACAGGTGTTCACTGCTTTTAGTAATTTCAATGCTATCCAAAAGCAGAATTGAACCCAAAAAACTCAGCAATGTTCACTGGTGGAAACAGAAAGAAATCTCTGTTTTAACTTTCTACTCCAGAGTACCAGAACAAATAATTTTTGGCTGCACAATGCAAGCCTTAGCCTGATGTTCACACTTACATCTGCTATTCTTCAGCTGTCAGACTGAAGAGGAACACCAACAATCTACACAACCCTGCTAAAGCTGATTTAAATGCAGATGAGAATCAGCCAACATGCAGAGGAATAACAAGCTTCTGAAAAAAACCACTTATCTCAAAAACAAAACTGATGCTCCAGAATGTTTCAGGTTATTCCTTAAAAGCATTTGAACTGAGTATCAGCAAATACCAGGTCATGAAAGAAGATTTAAGTAAAAAGGCGTGTGCTAACATTGTAATACTGCTTTCTGACTTCTAAATAAAACTGAAGTAGAACACCACCACTTGAAATATTTAATTAGGCAGGGAATCTGCATCTCATATCCAATTTTCTTTCACCAAAACCTCTTTATCCTCAACATTACAGTAACTTCATTTATTCTTAATATTAACAGGTGCTATTTTAATTCAGTGCCAGAGACAGGATAGGACATAAGCGTAATATTACATTTGGAAACACGAGTGAAATTTGGCAGAAGCTGCTGTGTTGAGGTATCTCAGACACTGCACATGTGCTCCTTGCTGTGAACTGTGCCAGCTATGAAGACTAAACGACTTTAAGGTAAGATGCCTTGCAGATCAGATGTGTGGACTGCTCTTTCTTCATATTCCAGACAATACAGGACACAAAACCCAATCCCATAATGGCTGTCTGGGCACACACTGATTCCCTCTGCTTTACAGACAACCCCAAAAGTATGCAATCATACCAGAGTTTGACATGGTTTTTTTAATTAATTCTGCTTCACAGCATCCAGGAATTGTATTTTTAAAGAAGTCACTCATGCATGAAGGAAACCATTGAGGAACATTGAGAAACACAGAAGATTTAGCAGGTTGGAGCTAAAAAGCAACAGTTAGCATGATCATTTTCGTATTTTTCATTACGGAAAGTTCTTCCCATTCTTTTTTTCACTTTCAGGCTAAATAACTCCTTGAGAGCCAAAGTTGACTAAATTTCATTCTATTACAACTTTGCCCAAGTAGAAGCCTAACTTTTGAGGGTTATCACACAGGGAACCAAAACAACATAGAAAAATATTTAAATTATTTTGAAGTTTAAGAGTAAGTTTCCCAGCTGGGTTACCCTCTTCTAAAGTCTCCCATTCACTGCAATCCTGCCTTCTTAAACTGAACAGAGGTAGAATTTTTTTTGCAGAAGTGTCATGTCGCCACTTAGAAACAAAAAAAGAAAATTATTTAACTTTGCAAGTAAATTCACAGTTGGGTTTTCCAGTATAGCTTGCAAATACAGAAAATACAGATACATACAAGGGGGCTTTTTCTTATAAAAAGGGTAACAGAGGAAAACAAACAAACAAAAAAAAAGACATGAATGGAAACAACTCAAATTTCATGCCTCGAAGTGATATGATCAGTGATGGCCATTACTATTCCATTTCCTTATTACAGTATCTCAAGTTGTTAAAAATTTTTCTGGTCAAACATTAAGTAGAAAACAGTACTCAAACCATTGCTAAGAATATTAAATTAGAATAAACCCAGATTGTTTAGATGTTGATTCCCCTGCTCTCCTGTAGCAGAATTTGCTTTCCTGGAAAAGCAAGAAGAATTGAAGCCATGTTTCAAGGGAATACCTGACACATCAGGGTGCAGGATGCTTTGCACAGGACTGCCATATCCTCCCTGGGGAAGCTGATTGTGGCACCTGGGGACACAGCTTTGTGGTGAGCACAGTGGGGCTGGGTTAGTGGTTGCACTGGATGACCACAGAGGTCTTTTCTCAGTGTAACAATTCGATGATTCCACAACGTGGTCACAAACACATGTTGATGGATTCAAGGCAGTGGGCAGCAAGTCTGAATCTGCACTCTGGTGCTTAGATCCCCTAAATACACATGAACCACTGGCCCATGACACTCTGGGAAGAAGAGAAAAATGTGAGCTTGAAATCCCTCAGGTTGAGAAGGGCTTTGCAAGAAGGCCTCCTTCTTCCTGGACTCACCAGCTAATTAACTGCTAGTCGACTACATATAAGATAGGTACCAACAGCATCTTCCTAAGAGAAAACTGCAGAAAGGGGG
>VZRX01006173.1:249319-263390 GCA_013398075.1 Notiomystis cincta
GAAAACTGCAGAAAGGGGGTTACAAATTTATAAATAATTATATTTATAATATATAAGATTTATAAATATTTATATATAATATATAAGATTTATAAATAATTATAAATATTTCTGATAAATGTAAGGGTCATACGAATGTCTAAGGTATACCCTGGTTTCCTACCAACCAGCTTCACTGTACCAGTGCTCCACATTACAGATTCAAATTCTAATCAGGAAATCAGAATCTCATCATCATATGGTACTTAGATACCTGCCTCCATACTTCCTTAGCCAGGAGCCTGATCATTATGAGCTGCAGTGTTGAACATTACAAGGCTTATGTTCTTCGTTAAACCTGGGACATAAAACCTTCCATTGCATTTTAAACAGTATTTGCTTTATTTTTTCCAACACAACAGCCTTTAGGATTTTAAATGGGAAGAAAGTAGGTCAGGTCTTCCTACTGAAGCTTTTTAAAATAATTTTTTCTTAAAATTTTGTAGCTAAATTCTGAGAAAAGTATCCGCTTTTTACATATTCCATTAATATCTTTCGAATGTAAATGTCTGAAGAGCACACTGATTTACTGAGAGATTTACTAAGTAGCAAATGTCTATAAATATTAGTCAGAAAATATTTAAACATAATTCCCGTTTTTGATTCCTTTGTAACAGGTCTGATTTATCTTTGATCACGTATTTTAGCAGTAAGTCATTAAAAATGCACAAAGAATTTGTCTGTGCACAGATCAGCCACAGACTACTGATCTGAACATTTAACAGCCTAAGGAAAAACACAAAAAACACAAAATGGAACCCACACACTCAAAGCAATCAAACATCTGCCTGCCTTTCAACACTGCTTTCACAGGATTGCCTGCATTCCTAAATCAGAGGATATACCACGAGTCCCTACTCTTGCAACAATCTTGCTACTCGAAGACAGTTTCCAGAGAGTTTAAAATACAAAATTTTCTATCTCTGTTTCTGTTGTTGCACTGCAACAACAAGGAAGCTACTATTCACTTCTTTTATCAGCAATAGTACAAAGAATAAGCCACACCCTTCTTCTCAGGGAACTGGAAAAACCTGCTACGGGAAAGCTGAAAAGTCTCCAACTACCCATTCCTTCATTCTGCTCTACTTTCAACAGAACTGAGGGAGGTTGCAAGGACTTGGCCTTAGCCTAACAAAAATAAAGCTGAGCAGAAAAGCAAGGGCTCCGTATAAACACACTGAAATAATTATAAAACAGTAAGAAAAATCCATTTAAAATAAAAGGACAATCTTAGCACAAGACTGTTACCAACTGATGATGAATAAATTTAGGTTGAACACTGTAAGCAGCTTCATCACGTTGAGGAATTTAGCACTGGAAGAGGCTTCTAATTAAAACAGTGAGGGGAAAAGGCTCAGCTGCTTTTAAGACAGCGCTCCATATGTCTATGTCTGTATGACATGAAGCCTACAAGAGCATGAAAATAAACTTGATGAATAGGCAGGTCCTTTCCTGTCCCACGTTCCTAAGAGAACAATAACTGTCAAGCAAATAACATCATTCTGATACAACTCTAAGATATAACCATCTGTCAGGCAATACCCCAGAATAATTACACCACAGAAAGCAAAACCAGGTATTAATACCACAGCAGGACAAACTTTGCCAGGAATAAACTTCACAGAGTATCTTTTCATAAATGTCTTAGACCCATAACCTCACTTCTCATAATTTCATGCTGCCTCTGCAGAAAGCACACCCCATGCAGTACTCATGAATCTGAAAGAGCTCAGGTATTTGGTCTCCATGCAACCAGGCAGTCCTATGATCTGCACCCCGAGCACTCTGCACACACACAGCAGATCATCTTACCCCAAACAATATGACATCTAGTATGCTCAGCAGGCTCTTGATTTGCTACAGCCCTTACTATCTTCATCTCAGGCAGGAGTCAGAAATGGCTTGTGCTCTTGAAAGATCCAAATTGCCACTTTTGCCCTCATGTCATTAACCAGAAAAACTACAGCAATCAGGAAGGTCTAAGACAATTGGTTAGACATGAACAGTCCCAGGAATAACAAATTCTATTAGATGAACCTTTATCATTTGAAAGAGCACAGTCTTTCAGGCATACCAGCCTTTCAATTTACTTGACATCCACAGATATATCCCTATCCCTTGCAGTACTGTTGTGGTTAAACCCATGGAAAGTTTTGCAGAACAAGAATAAAACTTGAGTCTGAGCCATACAGTTTCTGTAAATTAATCTCAATCTGTACTTTTCTTAGCTTTATTCTCTTAGCAAAGCACAGAGCATGGTAGCTGCAAAACAGCATTACAATCCATTTTCAGTTTGTTTATATCACACCACAGCATTTTCCTACCATTTTAGTTCATCTGCTTATACTAGAATACCAGTGCTTTTTAACACTGTCATCCAAACAGCATACACTCTTTTGCTCACTATGAGAGCTCCAGATCTGATTTATAGTATATTCTAGAAATATAACTGCATAATTCACACAGGTTAAAAAATGATGTGCTGAAAGATACCACAAAAGATCTCCCATTAGCCCTGCTGAGGATAACCAGACATATTTTGTTTGACCTACCCTACTAATCCCAACAAGCTGGTCTGTAGCAGCAGATGCCAAGCTCAAATAACCACGTTCACATCATTCTTGTAACTCACCTCAAGTCTTTGATCATTTTTCATCTGGAAGTACCAAATGCATTTCTGCTTCTTGGCCTCCCTACAGCCTCCTCAAAATCTACCAGTTGATCTCTCTTGTACCAGGAAGTGGGAATACTCATCTCAACTTTAGCTGCTATGATTTCTCTCCATCACATATAGAAAAGGTTATATTGGATACTGCTAAAATAAATTTCAGTTAACTGATTGTAGACTGTTTTGCTTATTTTGCCATAGTGTTAGACAGCAAAATACAAAACTGCAACAATATAATATATATACGCCCTCTGACAAATTTTGACACGCAGCAGTATAATACAAAAGCAGATAAACTAGGGGATGAAATCTACTTGAATTGGATTTCATTTCTCTAAATATTACAAAATTGTAAATACACAAATTGCTTGAAACATTATTCATTTTTGCAGAAACTTACCTTGAAGTGGAATAAAGGTATCAAGAATATTTTTTATCACAAAAGGTCTTTCCCTAAGGTAAGCATTAAAAAAGGCAACTGAACTCTTCAGAAACACTGTAAGCACTGCAAAGCATACAAAAGGAAAAGCTGTCAATACAAAACTAATTTAGAACACTCAGAAAACATGCAGCTGTTGAGAACTGCATCCATCTCAAAATACTCTTGCTTTTTGTGTTCTGCTTCTTCCAAGCTGCACCCACAATTTACAGAATTCCCTTTCAGATATTGTGATTATTCTCCTACACTCACCCCTGGCCAGTTTCCAGGCAGCCTGAATTATTTTGCTATGTCACTGCAACGACAGCAAAGGAATGCTGTGTCCCAAGTGGCACAGCCATTTTTTAGTATATTTGAAACAATACTTTCTGAAATACTATCTTGGAAATATGACATGGGGATCTCAGGTATCATTGTTTATGCTAAGCTTCACACTGATAGCCACACAAACTTGCAGGTTTTATTGGCAAGGCTCTTCCTTCTTCATTTGTATTTTATTCCAAATTTGTAAAACTACATAGGACATTCTGGGAGCCAGTTCAATCCCATGCCAAGTGATAAGCCAACAACTCCCATGAAAATAGGTCAGATCAGGAACTCTCTGATAAGACATCAGCAACAGAGAAAGAAATCTGCCTCACCTTGACTGCCAGAACACAGCCCCGTGTAGCTACATGGAGGAAATGTCCCAGCATCACTTAAAGAACTACTCTAGGAGAAGTCCAAGCCAGCCTGACAGTATTGTTTGTTCTCTCTTCAGCACTGTCTAATAAAGAAAGGGAAACACAGAACACCATGCCCCATGACAATGGAACTTCCTGACTGGGCACCACTGACCCAGGCTGTGGTACCACTGCATCAATTCATGTCAGGGCTGAAGCCAGTTCCTCACCTGGTGACCCAAATAGCTCATCCCTTGACCCTTTAGAAAGAGGCTTTTATTTAAAGTTTTTACCATCTATCTTTGGTTACAAGATTCCTGTAGGATCCAGAGGATTAGTTGAGCTTTTCCTTTAGCTTTACTATTTCCTGGACTACTTCTCTGTTCCCTTCCAGTGGAAGTTCAGAAAAAATTTCTCCTGAAATGTGCTGATTCTACTAAAAGAATGGCAAGCATCTGACATTTTCCTTTCTGCACCTCATTGCTCTTTTTGCTTTTTTCCCTGGCCTGAGAAAGGTTTGACTGAAGGGGAAGGTGGGGAAGACTCATTAGTGAGAGAGGTTTGATGCAACAATCATCTGAAACTCAAGGTCAGATGTTTCCCATGGTAACAGCTGCACTTGGACACATATACCCACACACATTCAGTCTCTTTGCAGTGAGGACTCTTGTACTTAACAAATACATACATCATGGAAAAATTTTTATGTATTGTAGATGTGCATACGAGAAAGAGTTTATGTGTAAAAACATCCAACCCCCTGAAAAAGTATTGTCTAACTACAAAGAAGAGAAAATATGTAGTTTCCCATGTGTTTGTAACTTCCAGTTTTTAGATTTGTGAGTGGATCTGCAACATGTAAGCACTGGATTTTGGACTACCTTTCCCATTATAACATAGTAAAAAACATCACAAGATTTAGCACAAAGTAATTAGACATTAGGCTTTCAGTCAGGCTGTGGCATGTCCTTAAATCTCTATTGGGAAGGAAAGGCTATGTGTACCTGTCACACACACCCATATCAAATCTCATATCTCTAGTCAAGCATTCAAGTGGGGAGATAACATCTTGGCATACTACTCAAGAATGAGTTTTCAAGAAGAAAAGGTCGTATTATTACTTACTAATTCAGAACAACATATTATGTAATGCCTCTAAAAAGTGTTCCAAGAACTAGAGAGAGATCTATTTCTTTCTAAAGGCAGCAAAATATATACAGAGGAAGATATATATTCTCTTAATTTCCACTGTTCAGGAGACAATATAAGGAACAACAGTAGAGATACATTAAGAGGTGTTAAAGCAGAATCAAAACCCAGGCCTGCCTGAGAGAGGAAGAAGGTGACAGTGTGCTTTTCACTCATGTCTGATGGTCAGCACATGGGTTGTAAGGCTCACACTAATTAGAGGGCAGAGAGGGTTTAGCCCTTTGCTCACTGTCCTCTCAAATGCACACCTAAAAATAAGGGAAATCAGCAGCTGAATTTGACCTCAGTGAATGAGAAGCACTCCAGTGCAAGGCCAGGGATGAAGTCTGCCCTCTGTAGTGAGGACACTGCCTTTGTAGCCTGGGAGCCAGGAGCAACAGAAGTGTTCTGGAATCCTGCAGACAGACCGCAGCAACTCCAGCCATGCCTGTGCAGGCACTGGAAGAAAGACACACTCTTATTTTTATCCCACTGCTCAGCGACCTTATGAGCTGCAAATTAGCAGCTAAACAAATGTCTAACCATAAGTATCACACACAAGATAACATTTGCTTTTAGACAACTGAGGATGGCTAAATTTATTACTTAGATCTTTGCGATGTGGGCAAATGTAAGAAATCTCAATTAAAACATGGAGCTGCTCTGACACAGCAGAAACTGTTAAAACAAACACATGGAACAGACACAGAAGGTCCAATTACTTAATATTTCCCTGTTACTGTGGTTTGTTAGTCTTAGACCATATTAATGTGCATGCATGTTTTCTTGTCAGGAATCTGGAGATACTCCATTTGTATTACCAAGATGGTGGGTTTTTCATAGAATCACAGAATGGTTTGGGTTGGAAGGGACCTTAAAGATCATCTAGTTCCATTTCCACTGCTGTGGGCAGGGATACCCTCCACTAGATCAGGTTATGTGAAACCTCATCCAACCCAGCCCTGAACACTGCCAGTGATGGAGCATCCACAACTTTTGTTTTTTCTTTCTGAAGTACCCACCACCCCAGCTAAGCAGCTTGTGAAAATGTACAACACACTCCTGGCACTGTGTCACTCTAGACTTTCACCTGTGATGACAGCAGGTTTGTTTTAATAAGCTGCAGTGTTTTGATAAGGAATGCATATGTCTGTTAAACTGATACATATATTTTAAATATTAATGCTATATCAAAACTAAATGAAATCTCTAGAGAAGACAGAATAAGTGATTTAAAAATGTGGGACATTTAACTCCCTGATATAAATTAGCAGCACTTAAAATGGCGAGCTCAGTCCTTGGATAAAGAAACCAGAATGCCTCATTTTTTTCAAGTATAATTGCTATCACACATAGGAGGTCAAAACAGCTATCTGGAATTCATTAAATAGCGTGGTAAAGCTGAAAGTCTGAGGAGTAAAATACTAATTCAACATTAATGAAGTGGCATTTACTCAACAGCAATCAGCGATTACACATGTCCACCTACACAACAAAGCTACAGAATTAAACATTGTGTTACAATTGCTGTCTGCCTCTATTCACAAAGCAGTTAAACAGAGTATTTACCCAAACCTATCCTCCTACAGGATGCTTTAGTTCTGGACCATAAGGAAAAGCTAACACCACCTTTGGTTTGCTGAGCCAGAAGTGAACCACTGGGTATAGAGTTACTGGGTTGAGATGACCCATCTTCATATTACACATGTTGGTTATGTTTCTCTGCACTTTTTTTCAGTCAGTTAAGGTGATAATAACCAATCAGAACTGATTTGGGTCACACACATACCCCAGACAACTCTTCTCTAAATATGAAAAGAAAAAGAGCATTTAGCAAAATTTCTTATGTTCCCTTGGTATTCTATGACTTATTAAAGACACTTAGTAGATCAGCCAGCTTCTACTGTGAGAAAAGGTTACTGAGTTTGCAAACTTTCCTAACAGGTATTACCTAAGACTCCCATGCTGTGTGGAACGTGTGGGCTTGGATTTTTTCAAAATCCAAATATTTGACATATTAACGCCCGCACATGACTTTTTAAATGAAGTATCTACAAAAAAAGTACGTTTTACAACTCTGTTAGAATATCTTTCTGTACCTAAAATATTTAAGCTCTTCTTCAACAGCCATGTCACCTGAAGAGCCTTTTTTACAGACAAATTTCTATATTGGTTTCTAACACTATTCTGTTCCCATACCAAGCTTTTTTTCCTCTGGAAATTAAGGTATTTAACAGTCTTCATGTATCAATGTGAACAAGTTTAATAAAAGGCCCTAAAGGGAAGGAATGTTCATTACCTTCATTAAGTAATAAATGCATATGTCATAAAATCAGGAGCTAAGATAATGTTTAATACAGTACATAGTGTTAGAAAAGTTTCCGTGGCTTCTGGGAAGCAAAAGCCTTTACAGCTGGCACAATGAAGTTTTCAACTTTTCTCCAGTTGTCAGTCTGGTCATCTGACTCCCAGTAAGTCACTTGTAACTCGTCCCTTTTAACTTCCCTCCTCCAGTAACTGCCCTGTGAATCCTTCCCTTCATGGCATTCACAGCAGAGCTTTGCACATCTGACTGCCCAGGAAGACATTTTCCTCCACTGCTGCAGTCCAGAATCTGCTAATTCCAGTGACAGTTGCTCCCTCAGTCTGACTGACAGCATGCCCACCATCCACTGGAAGCAGCATCTTCCAGCATCTCTAAACAGATGGAGACTACAGCAGCATTCAACCATCTGCATTTGCTAGTTGCAGCCATGGTTCTAAACAAAGGAAAACATCTGTCTTTTCTGCACTCCATACAAAAATGTGTTTGCTGGACAGCTGACCTCTATCTTGCCTCAGTACTCAGCTGCTGCACGTGGTTTTTGCTCTCCATTTTAACCACCAAGGTTTCCTGAATCCCGCCAGTCTTGCCTGGGAAGCACGCGGGGCGTCTGGCCGTGTCAAACAGCACAGCCACATGACTCCCACAGCAGTCAGATGAGGGACCAAAGGCACCCTTCAGCACTTTGCTCAAAGCATGCCATTCACAGTTTTATCCTCTGAGGTTTGCTTGCCATTTCGATACCCTTGCTCAGACTGGTGGAGGCAGCTGGAAGGTGGTCCAAGACACTCTCGGCATCGTATTTCAAACACTCAAGCTTTCGAAGCAGGGAGTCATGCACTGCAGCTCGAGCTGGGCTTTCAGACTTGTTGGGTTGTAGTACTTGGAGGGTCATTCCAGTACCAAGGCAAGGTTTCTAGCACGTATAATTTTGATGTTATTAAAGCCACAGATGTGAATCCTTGGAGAAGTAACCAATCTTTGAATAAGAAGCCTACAAGCTCTGTGGTGCAAATTGGAGGTTCTCATCCTCGTGGGAAATTAAATGCTGGGACTGAAGTTACAGGTTAGCTCGATGTGTACTGGAGTAATACAGATTTACTGAACCAGTTAACCTTGGAGACTGGGCAGCAAAAGGCTCCTTTCAGGGTATCAGGGATTCCCAGATGGCAAGAGAGCAGCAGCAGTCCGAGGACAGGGTGTGCCTCAGGCAAGGCAGCTAACAAAGGGCTGCTGTTTGTCCTGTGGGAGCAGCACTAAGTGCCTGGGGCTGGCAGCAGGGAAAACATGAAGGGAGGAGCAAGGATTTTTAGATATGATTTAGAGTAGAGATTTCACACCTTCGTTAAGCTTTAGCCTTCATTCACCTTAACTAGGTAGCAAGCTGCTCAGTGAGAGGCTGGTTTTAGTCACTTCTCCAGCCTTGCTAGTTTCAAGATGATGCAGTTTGGCATTCCCCTTCCAGATGCACACTTCACTTACAATGCAATCCTAACACAGAAGTTAACTGCCTTCACAGCTTCCCAAATGACCCAGATTACAATGAAATAATTAACTGCTCATGAACAGCTATTCATTGAAAATGTCTATTACAGTATCTGTTAAGCCATTGAAAATCTTCATTACTCTATCTGTCAAACCTCTGAAGTAGTTCAGGACTGTTTCTTTAGATTTAGAATTAGACCAGATTTAGTTCTTGTTTTGCAACTCTTCTCAACTGTGATAAATAAGCAAGGCTTTTTATCAGCTGAACTTGTAAGGTGTTTTCTAAAAACACAAAAAAAAACCTCCATATGCCAGTTGAAGCTTCTGATTCAGTCATATCAACGTGTGAAATAAATATACTTCACTCTCATGTATAATTAGCAATGTCAAGTCTGTTTCTTTAGATAGCATTCACGGCATACTGTCTGTGAAACAGCAGCTCTGCATTTCGTATCTGAAACTGCATTGTTCCTCTCAGAACAGCTTCACTGCCTAAACCAAGCTCAATCCACCAAACAATACATTCTGAAAGCAATAAAGGTTTTCTATGCTCTTTTTATAAATGGATGTGCGTGTTTTTAAATTCTGAGAAACAATTATTAGCTCTGGAGCAGTTTTACTCTATGCCTAAACTTGTTACACAATTTATAATGCAACATGTTTCAAAGTCAGTCCTCACTAACCCTCGGCTATATTTGCAATACTTTCCTATTTTTCAAAACTTCTACTATCATACATGATGAAATAACACTAAAAAATTTAGTCATTCTTGACTCAATAAAGAGGATGTCTTTACAAGACAATAAAGCAATACACATTAGACAACACACAATACTTATACCACATAATGGTACAACACTTTTGAAGCTTTATTTGTTAATAGTAAGCATGAAATGAAATTATTCTTGGTCTTTAATACTAATCTACACACACCTATTTATTGCTCAGGACTGTGGAAAACAAGTAACAGCCTAATTCAGTACCAGAAAACAATGAGCAAGAGTCATCACACGGGAGTCCTACCTGGATAATTGTTTTCACTTCAGCAGGGGCTTAAGATAATGCATTTTTCAGATTGCCAAGCTGAGAATCTATGGAGTCTGAAAGAAAAGGGAAAGGGTAACAGTAATATGACATTCTAGTCAGTATTGGAAATACTACATACTTTCATTTTTTTTCATTCTAAATGTTAGGAGAATAAATTTAAAGTAGTTAACTTCCAAATACCTGATCCTCTATGAAGCCCTGCAGAAACAAGAGAAGTCAAAAGACTTATTTTAGCTGGGGGGGAGAGAGGATTTCAGATTGTGTATTTATTCTGCCTCCACATCTGTCCTAGATAAATTTGTCTTAAAATGATAATTAAGCAAAATAATGATTTCAAAATGGGTACAGGTAAGCTTTATCTAACATATAAACATCTGTAAGACTTCATACATATAATCCCAGTTTATACATGCAAATTCTGGTACAAAATTTTAGGTGTAAGCCTTCTACCACTGCACTGATGCGTCCACATTGAAAAGCTCTTAGGTACTTGTGACTTCTTGTCTGTAGTAAAGATGCTCATTTCTTTGCTTGTAGTAAAGATGCTCATTTCTTTGCTTCACGATAGCTAATTGCTCTGCTTTGAAAGTCAGCAATAACCTCCAGACCATAACTAGCTGTGCACACCAACACTAAGCAAATATCAACACTCTGTTAAGCACTGCCTACTCCTGCTACAAACACGTCTCCTCCAGGCAATCAGCTGCAGAACTGGAGCAGCAGACCAGGGAACTCACGTGGGGAACAGGACACAGCAGCCCTGGTGAGTGCTTGGCAAGCACCTGACAGTCAGAACGGTCAAGGCAGGCCTGTTCCTTCCATGTTCACTGTCACCATCTCCTCTGCACACTGCAAACTGCAGTGCTCGTATCTCCGATTCAGGTCATGGATAACTTCTCCTTAATGCAGTTTGTAGTCACAGTTTATGGACTGATTCAATGATTATCTTAAATACTGATGTCATTGGGGATATAAACAATGAGTTCATCTCGTGAGCTTTCTGCTGCAGGCTTATTACATCACTGACAAAAAAACACACAGGAAGATGTTGGCCACTGTAGCAAGATGTGATTCCAAAAGATTAAATATACTGAAAACTCTTTTATAAATTAGCAGGTCATCTTTTCTTCAGAGCTTACAACTGTGAGATAAGATTGATTCACATTCATAATGTAGATAGTAAATAAATAAATAAATGCAGATAGCTACATTTTACAAATGTAAAATATTTTCAGGACAAAACCTGGAGTCCCAAAGACTGCTTAATGATACTGCTTAAGAACATATGGAATCTGTTAGCCTACCAAAACAGGGGGAAAATTCAAGTTGTATTCTTTGGTAGTTAAGCATAACGAAAGCAGATATTCAAGAATATCAAAGTTTTGTGCATATTCAGACATGCCTTATTTTTTATTTTGCATGGTTTTCCCCTAAATGCAAGATTGCCAGCTAAAATAAAGAGCATGTCAATGTATCTATCATCTATTGCTGTCTTTGAAAACTCATTTGTCAAAGAACTTCATTGAACATCTCGTGGTAATGCTCAAAAATGATTCAGTAAAATAGAAAAACCAGAGCTGCCATACAGCCAACATGATATGGGACAGAGCTAGTGGTCTGGGCTGTCAAGGGCTTTTAAGGATACTGCAGTGTAAAAGTTATTTGAAGTGTATTAAGTAATGTTTGCACCCTGTCTATTTCTGTAATGCAGGGCAAGGTACTGTATTAGATAAGTCTGTGATATCACTTGTGATAGAAATGTCCACAATCCACTGAAAGCAGGTATAAATAAATTCAGCTATATTACTGTGCTTCTAAGACTAAAATTAGGAGGACACAATTTAATATACTCCATCTTTTCCTTAACAAACAAAAAGCAGCAGCAAGCAGGAGATGAGGGCAGGAAGAATATACACACCACAGCCTGGGATTAAACTGCATTAGCACAACTATGTGGGAAGATTTCATCACTCCTACACATAATTCATGCAGTTCTAGATGGTCAAACTTGCTTAACTCACTGCAACAACTTTCCAAAAGATACTCTAAAAGGCAATTAACAGGCACTTTGCTAGCAGCAAGAGTAGGTTTTTTCCTGCTTTTACTCATTATCATAGCAAGTTCCACAGAGAAGAACCAGTTTGGAGGGAAGATGCTACTGAACGAGTTTTTATAGATCCCTTCTGCTCCCTTCCACACGCTAGAGATAAAGGAAAGGCTCAGGGGTGGCCAGGTGCTTGCCACACAAAAAGGGGAGATTCAGCGCGTGAAAGCAGAACGAAGGCTGCAGTTTCAGTGAATTGCAACATCGTAAAACGGGAGCTGCAGCAGATCAAACATTGTCTTCGTGAGAAGCACAGTACTCTGACAAGGCACTCCGGAAAGGACTGGAAGCTGCCACTTAGAAAACGTACTTGTGACCATTTCCTATCAGGTGTTGAGATGTCCTAAAAACGTCAACCAAAATGCAAATAAACTTCCAAAGTAATAGTACATTACTTAGCCTCCTTTTTCTGTACCTGGTATTGACTTCTATGCTGTACTCTTAAATTACACCTCTGACACCTGCCTACTTTGAAATTTAACTTCCTAATGATATGCTCCCACACAGAAAACATTTTATGATAAACACAAAAACTCAATACTAACTCAGGTTCAAGGTCCATCTGACACAGTATCCTGTTTCTAATAAGTGCTGCTAGTGGATGAGTAGAGAACAAGAACAGAGTAAACATACAGCAGCCATTCCTTGATGAATCTTCCCAGCTGACAGCGATCTGCAGCTCTGGGACTTTCCGTCTCCTTTTAAGTGTGCACGTGTAAATATAAATACATTCACAGTAAAGTACAAAGCCATTCGATGTCTGAAATCATCTAAATCAACTCCTCAGCATTTAGGTTACTGCTTACTCTTTTTCATACAGATGAATAAACTGGCACAGTTGAAACCGATGACTCTCATTCACTCATTTCCTAGCTCTGCACAATTAAATCCCAAACCCTAAATTAACTGTTGATTTAAGAGAGCTTTTAGAAGCTCCATGCAATCACACACCCTGAATGCAAAAAATCTTACCCAATCCAAACAGTGGCATCTAGCAAAAGCCTAATGTTAATTCTAAGTGAGACTATAGATTTGATCATCCACGTCAATTAAGGACAAAGAATACTTTCAGTAAGTGAATAACCTAGTAGTAAATTAAGTAGGATATTTCTATAAATATGGCCAAGATATAAACATCTCATAAAAGTGATGTGTAGGATGATAATATCTCATACCAAAATTCTAATCACTATATTTAAAAATGAACACCTACAAAACAACATGCCTCATTAAAATGGGGCTCTTGATCTAAGTAAACTTAAAATAAGAACCCTAGACCTCATCCAAGAAACCTAACTGTAAAAAACAAATTCTGAATTGAGCTACCAAAGACAGCCATGAGGTCTAGCGATGCTGATCACCACTGTCCAGACTGCTCAGTCTCCTTCAAAGAGAAGAATTTTGGTGCTGGGTGATATGGTTTAGTGCATTAGGGGTTACAGTGACACTGTTGACAGGTTCGTGGTTGGGCTTGATCTTAAAGGTCTCTTCCAACCTTGACGATTCTATGACCACTGAAAGCTACTGCCCCTGAAGTTATTCTACAGTCTATTTAGAGGGAAGAAAAGGCAAAGATATGGCAAGTTAAGAAATCAAATCAATTACAAAACTCTGGAGGAATAGAAAGGCAGATTGGTATAAGCAGAGGCAAAATAAAACGAAGCTAGGAATCCAGAAGTGAAAGCACACGAGTAGCATGCAAAGGCACCTACTGCTCTTCCCAGCTCTTTCATCAAATATCATCTACCTTCTCCACATGCAACACGCCAAATTAGTAACTATTTATTGCTCCGCACAGATTAAATGTAGGCATTAACAGGAGCTGGCTTCACAGGTGAATTAAGTTATTACCAGCCAATTCATAAAACGCCTCCTGTTCCCGATACCCCATAAATTGAAGTTGATAGGTCTCCAGAGCCCGGCTGCGCAGCCCGGTGTCCCTTAATGGCTCAGTCACATCCATTACTTGCCAGAACGAGCTCTGCGCAACGAATCCCGGCAGCCCGGCAGCTTTTAAAAGCCGGAGCACTCGCCGTGATGAGATCCACCGTGGGCTCCCCCGCCCGCTGCCGCTCGGAGCCGCTGCCCGCGGGGGGGTCTCGGGAGCCGCCGCTGC
>VZRX01006173.1:263877-304505 GCA_013398075.1 Notiomystis cincta
ACGGTGAGCGCGGGCCGCGGGAGCGGCGGGGCCGCCGCCGGGCTGCCAGAAATTCATTTCTCTGCAGGAAAGGCTCTTCGCACGGTTACCTTGGTGCTGTTAAGCGTCCTCCTATTTTTGTTTATTTATTATGCCAGTGCACTTCAAGTCTTTGGGTTGGAACACGTTTGCATGCACGTACGGTCCTCTCTAGAAATTTGCTAGAAGTGTTTGCCGGAGATATGAACTGGCTTCTCGTTTGGACCGTTTTAGCAGCAGAGCCCTCAGACCTTGCGGGCAAACGTTGCAAACCATCGGTCAGGGCTGTGCACAGGGAACAGCAGTGACCTGCAGCAGCTGTTTGTCCAAGCCCGGAAAGCAGTAGTGACAAACCTAATTAATTCATTTGTCGGCTCCGTGCCTTCTGTTGAATGCACATGCTAGCAGTGAACCACATATTTCACTGCAGACCGAGCATCTTGTGGTAATGCGATGTTCCTCTAATGCTTGTTGAGAATACCCTGAAAAGGTACGGTGGGAAAACAACACCTCGGTTCGCTTCCCCGGTGGGTTTTGTTTCCTCCGGTGTGTTTCCCCCCGGGTGCCGCCTGTTTGCCCAGACACGATGCCTCGGGCTGAGCCCGCAGCCCTGAGTGGCTCCTGGCGCTGCTGCCGAGGGAGCCGGGCGGGCAGCAGGGCAGCGGGGCTGCTGCCCTGGGCTGCAGGGATGGACACGGCGCGCCAGGGCAGCCGCGGCTTCCCCACCAGAGGCTGCAGTCCCAGCTGCCAACGACACTACTCCTTCAGTGGATCTATTCGTAATGGGTTTATTTTTCATGTAATAATACACGCCAAAGGTTCTTTCAGTCTTTTCCAAGCAAAGGAATACACTGGTATTATAAATATGTGTGTTTGCAACAGCAGTGCTGTCCAACGTGCACAAAACTCAGCATTTAGTGCCCTGGACTGTCAGCCTGCAGAAGTGCTCCCTCGTCTGCAGCATGCTGTACTGATACTAGTTCCTGGCTAATCTCCTCAAAATATGCCATTACAGGTGGTTTTGGACAGCTGTAATTCTCCTGCACTTAGAGGGGCCTTTCGGCATTGCCTGCAAGTAGCATTTTGAATGAAGTGCTTATTGTGCCAGAAATTCATTGAAATACGTAAGCAGTTCCAGAAGACTCGTTTCTTACAGTTTCCTCTCCTCTTTTTATTCCTAGAGATGTGGTTCTGTGGTGTATAATGCAACTACTCTCATTCAGCTTCCTTTGACATTTTTTCCTATTCAGTTTAAAGCTGCAATATTTGGCACACTATAGGATTACATGATTTCATTATGTTGTCAATCATTTTCTGTTTAGATAAGAAAATCATTAACAATTACTTCCTTTTTATCCATATCTTCAAAGGCAGGGCATGGTCCTTCCTTTTGTGATCCATCAGCAGCTGAAGCATTCCTCAAAGGAAACCTGTTGAACGTACATGGTTAGTTTTTGACTAAGTAATTCTCAAAGCCAGTAGAGTAATTACAATGCCTAGAAATGCTAGACACATCAAATGCAGCTCAGTTCCTGGATGAATACATATTTTTTGAGATTATATTTTAAATATTCATCTGACTGTCCTTTTAAAGAAATGTTTTACAAGATTAAACAAATGCCAAGGTAATAATTTCCTTCTTGTTATGCTGAGTACCACCCAAGTACTTTTTCATATCTTAAGACTTAGCTTCATTTGGAAAATAAATTTAAAAATAAATAGTTCTGAGTTCTGATACTTTCTATGCAAACTTTTATTTGCAGTCAGGCTGTTGCTGGAGAAATTTAAATTCCCCAGGATGAAAGTGCTGACAGACACTAAGCAACAGAACTCCAAAACAAGGCTTCCAGCCAGAAAGATGAATTGCTATTGTGCCCATCCATGTATTATCCTTCCTTTCCTATTGTAGGGCTTGGCAAGAGTGAGTTGAGCCTCTCTTGGTTTTAAAAAGGGCATATTCTCCAGAGATCCAAAGCAAAGCAACTCCTGTAAGCTGAACACTCAGTAAGAGCAAATGTGATGAAGCTAAGGAGACAATGAAGAACTTTCCACAGGTCAGTGCTTTTTCCAGACCCAGGGGCTTTCCCAAACAATCTTCAAAGAACATTCTTCAGCATGACTTGGGTAAGAACTAAGCATCTAAAAATCATTAAATCAGTCCAAGTCTGAAAGTTCAAGAGCCAGACTAGAAAAAGATGGTTAGGAAGGTAAGTTTAGGCAGGTTGGATGACCTGCACTTTTCATTTCTTCCCAGAGGTTTTTCTGGTGGAAAATGGCAGGAAGAAATAAGACATTTCAGAAGCTGTTGAGACACACTGGTCCCCAGAACATTTTAGATATGACTGATATGTCTGGGGTATTTTCTTCTGTCTTGCTGACATGGCCGGAGATCTGCAAAGGCAGCATCCTACATCTCTCTCAGGAGCATGCAGCAGTAGGGAGACATCTGAGGTGGTACCATGTCTGCATATCACTGTACACTTTCCACCCACAGAATCTGAGCCCATCACAAGGTGCTGGCATCTCTCTTTTCAGTTGCTAAGTTGTTGGTACAAGGCAGTTAAGAACATATTAAATACTTTCCTAAAATTATTTTTCCGTGCAGGCAATTGCTGTATTTGGCACAAAGATATTATATGATCATTAATGGGAAGTGAAACAGAGCCAGTTTCTCTTCAAAGTGTGACCAGTCCTACGGGATAATTTGAGAACTCCTGCTTCAAATATGTTTAGCTGTGTCTGTTTAGAAACTGCTTTGGTCTTATTCACCTCCTGACACTGACACTTTTGCTGTGCATAGCTGAGATTCTTGCATAATTTAACAGAGCCATCTCAGGTGTCTCCCACTCTGTTCCCAGCATTCAAGCTGTGTTCTCTGGATTGTGGTACATTACACTTACTGAAGGGTTTACCAGACTTGATTATTTAGAAAACTTTCTAGAGGACAGGTTGGGTGGGGGTTTTGTTCAAACACATCTATTTGATTTGCTCCAAAAATACTTATGATGGCCATCTCCAGCCAAGTTTATTTCCTTGATTTTTCTCTGATATGAGTATAAACGATATTATTCTATTTTTCATCTCAAATTCTAACATCATTGGTGCAAGTGAAACAAATAGTTGTAGACATCTTTTTTTTTCTGGTGCATTTTAAATACTTGCTTTTTTTGTGTGTGTTACTGTTTCATCTTGATGGCATTCCAGCAGACAGGCTTGTGGCTAGCACAAAAGATCAACTGAATGGATCTGGAACCAGCAAAATATCTGTTTCAGTCATTGCAAACTGAGGATACTGGAAAATATAATGTTTCAGTCATTGCAAATCAAGGATACTGGAAAATATGTTAAAATGGTTTCATTTATTAAAGGCATATTTAGTTTGTTTTCTCACTTTTTCCTCTTATAATTGCAAAACCTTCTGAAATTTTTTTGTTCAGCAGTACTCTGAAGTATATCTAAGTATAGTAAATGAATTATGCAAATTATTTTATTGAAGGAACATGCACATTCCTGTGTACACATTATTTGCCTGGTCTTCCTATTGCAGACACAACTTGTAGTAACATTTTTGTTTGTTAATGCAAAAAACTGCTCTAGAGATTCCAGATTTCTGACCGATACAGAAATCTGTCGTGTTTGTGTAGGGCACATGGAGCTTGAATACATTAATATGAATAAATATTGAAATATGTTGAACATTATTTTTTGTTGGTTTAGGTTGAGAAATTTTTCTAGCTGCTCCTAAGGTAATATTAACTTTCTTCTTGCATTATATTTCTAAAAGTCTCAAAATACATCATTTTTTTTCCCTTCACCTTGTAAAATTTTCTGTCTATGGCGTTAGTCATGGAATACTAGGTTGGAAGGGACCTGAAGGATTATCTGGTCCAACTTTCTTGGCAAAAGCATCATCCAGACCAGATGGTCCAGCACCCTGCCCAGACTAATCTTCAAAGTGTCCAAAGTTGGGAAATCTACCACTTTTTTTGGGAGATTATTCCAATGGTTCGTTGTTCTTGTGAAAAATATTCCCTCCAATGTGTCCAATTGGAATCTCCGTGGAAGTAACTTCTACTCATTATCCCTTGTCTTTTCCATGTGTCTCATTTTAAAAACTGACTCTCCATCTTCTTTTTAGCCACCCCTTAAATACTAGAATCATTACCTCCATCAGGTCTCCCCTGAGCCTTCTTTTCCCAAGGCTGACCAAGCCTGTTCTCTCAGCCTTTCCTCACATGGCAGCTTTTGAGCCCTTGGATAATCTTTGTGGCCCTTCTCTGGACCCTCTCCAGCTGCCCACCTACTTTTTGCACAGTGGGGACAGAAACTTGTCAGACAGGTGTAGTCTGACAAGTGCTGAGTGGAGCAGGATAATGACATCTTTATCTCTGCTGGTGCCACCCTTGTTGATTCAGCCCAGGATCCTGTTGGCTTCTTTTCCACAGCAGCAGACTGTGCACTCATATTCAACTGCTTGTCCACCTGGGCCAGGTTCCTTCCCACTGAGCTTCTCCCCAGAGCTGGGTAGATCCCAATCTGTGCTGAACTCATGGTTTATGCTTTGTCAGGTGCAAAACTACATTTGTTAACTTCATAAGGTTCTTGGTAGCTCACTTTTCCAGCCTATTGAGGTCTTCCTGCAGAGTGGCTCTTTATTCCAAAGTGTCCAGTTTCCCACCCAGTTTAGGGAAAATAAATTTCAAAATTTCAAAAGGATGCACTTGACCCCATCATCCAGATTACTTATCAAGCTATTAAGCAGTGCTGGGCCCAGTATTGATCCCCTGAAGGCCCCACTTGTGGCAGGCTGCCAGCTTGAAAAGGAGCTGTTTGGCACCCTGCTCTGGGTGCAGCCTCTCAGCCAGCTCCCCACACAAGGTGTGCACCCTTGTCTAGACCACAATACCTCCATTCTCTAGGAGGAGCCTGACTAAAACTGTATCCAGAGCCTTGGAAAAAGCCACATAGATAATATCCACTGCTCATCCCACAGCAGCTGAACAGGTTACTTTGTTGTAGAAGGTGATCAGGTTTGTCAAACAGGATTTACCCTTGGTGACCCCGTGCTGGCTTTTCCTAACCTAACATCTGCCTCATCAGATAGCCCCAGGAGGATTTGTTCCATAACTTTCCCAGAGACTGAAGTAAGACTGATGGGCCTGTAATTTCCTGGGGCCTTCTTTAAGCCATTCATATAGATGGGTGTGACATCTTCAGTCTTCTGGGTTGCCCCCAGACTCCACAACTTCTCATAGCTTGAGGACAGAGGCCTCATAACAACATGAATCAGCTCTTGTAACACTCCTGGGTACATATTGTCTGGCTCCATTGATTTGTAGGGGTCGAGCTCCTGTAGAGTTCATCCACTTCATTCACTGCTGGTGGGTCTGTTTTTGCATCAACAGGTTATTATTATTAACTATTAACACTATTTCAGGTATTAATGGTGGCTGGTTTTCAATTAATACAATTCAATGTTTTTTCATACAATTCCCCATTGCATGATCAGTGTCTGACCATCCCTTGTTTTTCTTACTAGAATTTCACATGATTTATCAGTTCTGCTCTGGAGTTCAAATACTTCCATTATTGACATGCAGAAACCAAACTTCTCAGAGTTTTGCTGCCACCTCCTGATCCCTGGCACACCTACTGGTATCTTACTTAATATTGTTTAATGGTTTAGATTTGCTCAACCAAATCACCTACCACCACCAAACTGCACTGTACCAAAAGCAGACATGTCCTTCATACTTCCATAATGTTAATATTATATTTTAAAATGGTATATGGAGAGGAGAAAATATACAGTTGTTTGCAATACTTTAAAAAAGGGGTATATTTATGAGTTAAGTGCTGATGCTAAAGTTTCTTGCAAAACAACTTCAGGATTTGTGGAGGAGTTGTGAAAGAATTAAAGACATAATGAATGCAAAGTTTAGAATGTATCATCCCTAATTAAGCTTCCACTTTGCTGAACTCCTGGGAGGGTGAACTGTTTGCATCACAAGACAGTTAAAATGTCACTGCTTTCTTTATCTTTCCTGGCAGTTACAGAAAACTACTATTATTAATGAATTTGGATGTGGCTGTAAGCCAAGAATGTGCTGTTCCATGAGTGTGATCCTGCATCTGCATTTTAGTCTTCCACTCACAGACTAAAGAGAAGTCTGATGCTCAGAGATCAAAGTTAGAAGCTGGGGAGTGGGATCCACACGTGTATTTTTGAGTAACAGGCAAAAGAGGTATGAAGAAAAGTAGAATATAGTCAGAAAAGCAGTTATCATTTCATTTTAATTTGCTATCTGATTGCCTGATCTCATTTGCCTCCGTTTTCTTCACTAAGCCCTGTCTAATCCTCCCCTGCACTAAGGCAAGGGGCAGAGTTTAGTGCTCCATTCCCTTTGGGCAGTGCATGGAACTGAAGAGAAAACAGATTTCTCTGTAGTGCATCCTAATGTACAGCTGAAATACTGAGCTAGACCTTTAGGAAGTGCACTAGAAAAGAGGCCACTGCTCAGATACAGACAGGACACCAAGATTATCAGGCAATATGCAAGTGCAGTATCACAAAAGCACATTAACTAATAAAGAAGAAGGAGCCAGATGCATTTTTTCACAAATTGGCATACACTGGTGGCATGTTTTCAGACTAAAATTCTCTCATGGGGCAGCTGATGCTGAGTGCTTCTGGCAAACAGTCTATTCCAGAGGGAAAGAGTTGCTTTGAAGCTAACCTTGCCCTCCCAGTTCACAGATGTTGCTATGTATGTGGCTGCAAATTGGGGAATATCAGAACAGGAGCCACAGTGCCTGAGATGCACCACCAGCACTTGTGCATTTACTGAGTAATAGAATATTCTAGACTGAAAAATTAGTACCTATTACTGATAAGTAATATAAGATAAAAGTTGTTTATTATCTATTCACCTATAACTGGTCATTATTAAACATACTTGTTCTCTATCAGATAGTTAAACCACTCTTTACTAGGGTTGTGTGACAAAAACTGAGAGCCATGTACTCCTCCAGACACCAGGAAAGACACCAGAATTTAATATGAATTTTCCTCCAGGGCCCAGCAAGATCTACACCTTTCTCTTGCACCTAAGTGTGGTAAAACCTACTCTTAATATCAGCATTGCATTCAGCTATACTGTTCATAGTCTTCACCTAAGTGCCCCACAGCACAAGATTTGAAGCTTCCTGCTAAGTGCCAGGTACTTTAGATGTGTGCTCAGTCATTGTCTCTGGATGACTCAGGCACAGATGAATTCCTTGCAGGCACTAGTGAGATTAGTCTCAGATTTACTTCTTTCTAAGTAGAAGTGGAGATGCTTTGGGTTCAAGCTGCAGCAAAGCTCACATCCAGAAAGAAGTGTGTCTTCTGGATAAATCCACTGGCAAACTATTCTTCCTTCCTGGGTGAAGCAGTCATTGCTACTCAGCCTTCCTGGAACTCCTCCTCTGTGCTTGGGCACAAGCTCCTGCCTGTGAAAGGCGATTTAGACCCAACAGGACCGTAAGCCGCTCAGGATCAGCAGAAATAGGGACCATGAGTCTGACCAGAGCTGGTGAATGCCACACTCCTCTGTGCTCACACTACTCTCTCCTGCTCTGGAGAGGGCTGAATTGAGAGCTCTATTCTTTTCTGCAAGTGGAAGATTAGTGCTTTCTGAATCTGATTGAGAGAAAGGCAAGTGGCTGCAACTTAGAGCTGTCATTTTGTCTGAGAGTGGTGGTCTTTTCAAGTCAACATTTTTACCTCTCTAGGCTGGATAACAGATTGTGGCTCTTTGGTTTCTATTTTTGCTTATCTCATCTAGAGTGAATTGTAAGCAGGCTGGCTGTGCTTGTTGCCTGCCAGCATGAGCCAGCCAATCTAGTGCAAAATCTCATTATAAGTCTTTTATTTTCAACTTACTTAAACTCTAGTACTGTCCAGGTCTGCCAGAAATGCTGCTCCTCTATAGGAGATTGGTCTTTCCTGCCTGGAGAATACCTTTATCCCCGTTCTGCTCTCTTTTTTTTGGTATGTATGTGCACATATAAGGGAGGGATGGGAGAAAAGAACAGCTCCCCTAAGAGACAAACATCCATTTCTCTCCCTAAGCTGGAAACCTATTTAAATCTGCTTGATGGGAATCAGCCCTTCAGCTGATTCCCAACACATGCATAAGGTAGGGTGAGCAGCCCTGCCGAGTTTTTAAAGAGCCCACACAGCCTGTTACACAGGGTTTGACATTTCCAGTGCAGGACCCAGCTTCCAGCTGTTTGTGCCAGGCTAACCTGATTCATACTGGAAAAGTCGATACTGCTTGGCTGCATCACGTGGGTGTTTTTCTTGCTTGGGGAAAATATCAATCAAAGGGTTTATTAATTTCTGAAATGAAATTTAGGAAGTGTATATTGTTTTCCAAAAGGAAAAGATTAAACTTTTTATGGAGAAATTTTGTTTTGAAGTTGAGTGAGGGAGGCTTTTGTCAGATGCTTTTTCATGTAACAAAGAAAATCTACCCTCATTTGCCCAGATTTTAGGATATTTCAAATCTCAGTTTATGGAATGATTTGCTACTGTTAAGGGTTAAGGCTGTCCCAGAGCAAGCTGATGACTCTCGCAGTTGCAGTCCTGTTTGTGCATCATTCCCACAGTTCAAATAAGGCTCTCCAGCCCCTCTCAGCTCCTAGCCTGGGCATGCACTCTCCATACAAAGCCACTACACATGGTGCAGCCCAGGATTACACGATGGAGACAGAATTTCCCAATAATGGTTGTTTCCAGCTGCCACATGCTGAGCTGGAGCCAAGCAACGAATGGAGAGCAGGGACACTGTCCTGCACTTTCAGTGACCTCTCAGTTGGCATCTAGGCAATGTTAAGGAAGAAACTGTCTGATTCAGAGGCAAACAGTGCAAGAGACAGATCTGAGGCCTTCCTGTGGAGAACCAGCAGGCTGAACTGGAAGTAGGAGCCTGTGGGGTGAAAACTGGGACTTGCATAGGGGGCAAAAACTCAGGATTGGCAGGACAAGAATACTGTTTTGAAGCCCCAAGAGAAAGGGGCAATTGGCAGAGACTGAAGATCCAGGAGAATATTGGGGTTGTAGATGAAGAGGTGAATGCAAGATGGAGGAAACCAACTGCCCAAGAAACTGAGGCGCAAGAAAAGGAAACTGATAGAGAAGGTTCTGTGAAGAGGGAAGGTGTTCTGAGAATGCAGTCCAGGAAAGACACTGGCCCTAGAAACCAGTGGATGTGGGTAGCATTGGCAAGTGGATGGAGTGAGCAGTCCCAGATGAGAGAGAGCCAGGACAAAGAGTCAGGAGGGAGTTCAGAATACCTGGGCAAGAAATGTGGAATAAGGCTTGGCTCAGCTTGGAGTTTGAATACAAGGGCTTGTTTTTAATGAGTGTTGGGGAACAAAACAAATAAGGCAACAGTTGCAACAAATCAAAAAGTAGCCAGATTATCATCTTCTTGTCAAAGACCTGTAAATGTACACTTGGAGAAGACAAGAGGGAGCCCAGGACGTGAGCAGCTGCCCTGGTTGGACGCAGGATCCACCCTTGCACTGCTTGCATGCTGAACTGGCCACTGCCACAGGGGACCATGCCCGCTCAACCGGCTCTAGCAGGGATGTGGGAGCCCGTGGTGGGTAGGTTTGCTGACTGTGAGTGTTCCTGGAAGTGACACTTGCAGGCAGGGCAAGTCAACAAAGTCACCTGCTATGTGTGTATCTTTTCCAGGGTACACCCTCTAGATCTTCTAATGCGATTTTTACTTGCTCTCCGCTTGCCACAACTTGGTAGTCAGGCTGTTGGCTGCATTCTGACTCCAGAAAACAGGAGGAGAGGTTCTGGCTATCTCAAGTAACAATATGGCTTTTAGTGATTTTAATCTACCAATCATGTTAATTATGGCAAGATAAAAATGGTGAAATCTGCTGTGGATGAAGTGTATTGTGGTATTCATCAAATGAATAGCAGATAATGATTTTTATACTTCGTGCTGCTTTCTTGAGTAGATCCTTGCACTTATTTTGGAAATAGTTCCTGATCTTCCTCCTCTGACCAAGGTGTATGGGCATGACTATGAGTGTTCAAGGTAGGTTGATCCTCTTGCTCAGGATTGTGTTTAATAAAATCTCCAGCTGTCTCTAGGTTTTTGTGTGCAGAAAGTTGTTATGCCACACAAATGGCACACAGGTGCTGGTCTTCATTTCTCTCTGCAGCAACATGTCACCATTTGGGTTGAGATAATCTGTCACTTAAGATCAACCAGGTTGCATCAGCATGGAAGAGTCTCTTCTATATGGTATTTTCTAGGTGATGACCAAATATGTTTAATAAGGCTGGTGTTAGCACAGACCACTGTAGGAATCCCTCTCTGGAGTTCCAGGGAGGGTTTTATTGCACATAGCCCACTGAAAATGTTTACCACAGAGTAGCAGCTCAGTTGCCATTGATGCTCTTTGAGAAAGGATGACTGAGGCCTTCATCCATGAACTGATCTAACCCTGGTGAGATGGTACCAGGGGTAACTCTGAGCTGAAATGAGCTACATTTCCCTCATTCTCTTGACAATCCTTTTTAACATAGTGATTGGGCACATGTTGGTGTTTTGTTCCAGCTGGAAATCTGACAAGATGTCCCTCATGAGACCTTACCAGGGCTTGCTGTGGATGGCACCAGGAGAGCTGGCTCCAGGCATTGGTGGCTGCAGCTCAGGAGAGTGCTGGGCAGTGCTCTCCAAGTGGCACCTTTGTCTTCAGTAGCTCTTTGCTGTTTCATGGGCATCCAGCCCTGCATCAGATGGGTGTGGAGATGAACAGACATGGATAACACTTTTCCAGTTTCTGTAGCACTTACAGCATTACATTGTAAAACCTACATATTAAGGTAGATTTAAAATATCCCCTAATTTCAGCTTGTGATTTTTATGATCTTTTTCGTGGCAATACCTAATGCTATACATCACTTTGTATGTTCAAAGCACAGTTTCTGTATCCTCAGCTATAGTTATCTTCAGCATGTCTACAAATCAAATCCTAGGTTATCAAGTCAGCACCCAAAACAGGGGATATGAAACTAAGGACTAGCACAATAAGAATTCCTCTGCTGAAACCTTCTAGCAGAAGCAGACTCCATTCCCCCAGTGACAGCGTTTTGCTGCTGTGATTGTAAAGCAATTCTATTTCTTCATGCAGTCACCTCTGTCATCATTCACCATTCATTTTCCATCTTCTGCAACAATGGGAACAAGGGTCTGGCAGACAACAGATACTTTTGGTTCAGAAATGTTTCATACTCACACCAGGCCCAAAAAATAAATATGCGGTGTTGTAAGTTAAAACTGTGCTAAAAGTTAGAATTACAAAATTAGCTTTGTCAAATTTTAGTGGTTGATTCTGCAATATTAATATTGTTGGAACGTGTTTATTTTCTGAATACAGATCCATTTATGTGTTCTACCTGTTTGTCAGCTCGTGGTCTTTCTCCTCACAGGGGCTGGTGAGAAAAAAATTATAGGAGATAAGGAAAACAAGGAAGTTAATTTGGACTAGTCCATGCAGGCAGCTGGAACATGCTGGCATTACCACTTCACTGCCATTTAGAAAGGGAAAGGCCAACAGAAAGGGTTAAGGACATTTTTGCAAATAAACTCCTGGAAGCAATTATGTTGGACTACATGTATATTAGGACTACACATATGCTGTTTTATATGAAACATTATAGTCCCTCTATAAAAGGCTTCTGCACCAGAAAATATGATTTGGTTTTATAAAAAAGATTTGAAAAGTAGACAAAATAAGTGATTGACTTTTCTTCAACTTGATGATTCATGTGTAGTTCTGGAAATACCAGATCTAACCTTGCAGCAAATAATGTGGTAGTTTCTACCACTGAACAGACCAGAGAGAGAGGGAGGTGGAGCTCTGGTTCCAGGTTGTTTATGCTGTACATGTGTCAGCACTTTGTGTGCAAGCAGTGTCACTGTGTGCAGGTGGCCTTTAGTATATTCTGTGTAAGGTACTAACTTGGGAAGTTCCAGCTTTTGCCCACTGATCAAAGGGAGCTCAGAATCACTCTTCTCTCTAGAGCACTCTCCAGACACAGCATCAGGACTGCAGTGTTAATAAATATACAAATAAAATGCAAAAATATTAAGGGAAAGCTTGTGGACCAAGTATGCTGCTTACTAAACCTGTTTGTCTTTCTAGACACCAGCAAAGGGTGATGAAAAGGACTCTTCTATTAAAAAAATGCCCCAGCCTGTTTGTGCTATGTAATGTTATTTCTTTTCAGAATCAGGTTGGCAATGTCTCTTTAATGTGCAGCACTGCGAACTTAAAAGAAATCTCATTATCAGCCTTCCTAGCCTTAAGCACTTCATCAAGTATTCCATGACTGCTGGCTTGCAGATGCTGCAGTTAAGGTGCTGGGTGGTAGGGTGTTGTTTGTGTTCCCTTAGGTCTTTTTCTTGTTTTTGTATGTGGCTATAAATATCTTACTCCTGAGAAAAGACATGAAAGTACTTACATAGACATTAATTAGACACCATATTTTTTCAAATTCTGGAGTCACAAAGCATAACTTCTAATTACCCATTTTTGTTTAGGGAATAGTAGTTTCTTCTTCAGGCATATATCAAGATGATCAGAAATATGTGTAATTTCTTCTCCAGAATTCTTGATTTCCCTTGGCCAGCTTTTAATAAACAAGGAAGCATTTATGCCTGAATCAAAGAGTTATGCACTCCTGAGTAAAAGTTCCAGTTCTTCTGTTGTGGGTTTCAGCACAGTGCATCTATCATCTATTGTTCACAGAGATTCTCAAGATAGAGATCAAAAATGAGTATAGTTAATTTCAGTTAATTTCTTAACGTCTAAATTAAAGACAAAAAACTTAATTTCAGTGTAATCATATACAACCAGCTAGATAAGTAACTTTTTTTAATCCTTTTTCCTGCCCCAAAATAGTTGGTAAATGAACCCATATCACTTAGTTTAGACTACATACAGAGAATATCACATGCTCATGCTGTATATCCAGGCATGAAGGAGAAGACTCCTTTTTGCAGTTTGCAAAATCCAAGCATGTGAGTTTAGGCTGACTGGTGTGGTATTTTAGGGAGGTAGCTTTCATTGCAGCAGAAGCTCATAATGATCCACTGGTGTCAGAAACAGCTACAAATTGCTGAGACAGGGCTTTCAGACAGATGATCCATTGAAGCCATGATTCACTGTTTGCAGTACTTCCAACTTCAAAACTACTTCTTGCAGTTCCTCTCCCATCAGCATGCAGGAAACAAATGCAGGGCACAGGACTGTGTGTAAGGACTGCACTGCACAGCTGCAGAACCTTTTGAAATAGCTGTGCGGAGGAGGAGGATTTTGCAGACATCTGAAGGTATCCTAATGACTTTTAGCCTTTGATGTGCTTGGGTTAACCCAATTCAGATTCTCAGTACATACAAAATATTAGGAGATCTTTTAATGTCTAGTTTCTTTAGTTTCTTCCCTTTTTTCTCTTTTTTTTTCCCCTTTCTGCTTAATTTCTGGAGTCAAGGCTTAGATGTCTATGTCTCCCCAATAATTATTGGATTTGTTACCAAGTTTGAATCAGAATTGACTCAGGTCTCAAATATATTTGAATTTACTCAGAGATGAGTTCAATTTTGTGAAAACAGGTAGCTGAGAGAAGAAAGAAATCAAAATTGGTTACCCCACACTGAAAAACTACAAGAGGTCAGCTCTTATTAGGTGTCAGGGAGTCTGTTCAGGGGAAAGAGTGGTGTCTGTCAGCACCCAAACCATTATAAAAGCTTCCATCAAAATTTTCTATGGAAAATGGGGAAATCACAGTACAGACACTTGGTGTAGAGAGTGTCATACCATTGCCATTTCTTTGTCCAGTGTGAAAGCAGGGATGAACCATTGCAAATGATGTGTGCCCTCCTTTTCTTTCCATCTTGTGCTGTCCCAATGTCCCCCAAGCTGCATCCCCGGAATTTAATTCCTGCCTCCCAACTAACACAACAGAAGTTTATGGATTCAGATTTGAATTTTGTATATTTGCCATCCAAACCAGCATTTCAACTACCCCCTGCCTGCTCTGCCAAATACATACTGTAAAAAAGATGTCCTGTGGTCATATGCTATTTGCTATTGTAATTTGATTGCAGATGTCCCTGCATTCCCCTAAGGCAGGCTGTGTCTCTTTCATACTTGGCTTTCATTTGCTTTTCCAGCCTGTATTCATATCAGGAAGACATTTGTCTGAATTAGTGGCACACCCATCCTATGACCATAAATTGGCATTCTCACTAGTTCTGAGTTTAAATTAAAAGTTCTCTGTTTCTCATAAATATTCTAAACTTGCTTTTCTATACTTTATAGAAATATGACTCCGGATTATGATGAATGGCTTTTGGGGTCCTTAGCACATAATGATTTGGCTGTCATAAAACCTGAAAGAAGAGTATTTATAGCAATATTTTGAAGTTAGAAATGACTACTATTAAAAATCCCAGATTACCAAAGTATATGGATTAATCTGAAGGAACAGGTGCCCCTTGGCAGTCAATGCCATACAAATGGCTCAGTTTTAAGCTGCTTTAGTGATCAGAGAATAAACTGCTGGGCTCAGAGAGAGAGCTGGTGGTCACTCAATGTGCACTCTGATTTTCCTCTTTCTAATTTTCCAAATGATGTGAGAGCAGATCTAGAATGCTGGAGAGGTATGATGAATACATGGGTGATTATGGAAGTGCTGGCCACTCTGGTCACAGATGTCTGTCTTTGGGAAAGGCCAACATTAAAGCCATATTAAAGGCATCTCAGTGAGTATTTGAATTTCCAAGGCATTGAGGAACAATGTCCCACCTGAAAGAGCAAGAACACCACTGACCAAGTGGCTGTTTTCAGGTGCAGAGTCATATTTTTATGGAAGTAAAGGGCCAGTCACCCAGTTCCCAATTTTTTTTTTTTTTAATATGGCTATACCTTGAAAGTCCAACCTTTCCATGACTGAAACTGAGCTTGAGCTATGCTTTCTGCAACTCTCAAAACTGTGTTATTCTAAATGCTCTGTCAGTGCTCCTGTCAGATCCTGTCAGCTGATCTCTGTCAGCAAACAAAACTACTTCTGTCTTACCCTGTGGCACACGTGTTGGTCATTGACTGTGGCTACAGTGGTCACAGACCCTCTGGTCACTTTCTCCCACCCAGCATCTCTTTTGCTACATTCCTGTCTTGCACCAGTTGTGCTATATCACCACCTTTGGCTTCTCATCCCAACCTTCTTCTCTTGCCCCATGCTCTCTGTCCAGACAACTCTTCCTCTCCAGCCTGTTCCTTCCTTGGGTGGTTATTTCTTCTGGGTTTCCCCAAAGCAGCAGCAGGGTCCAAAGGAGTAAATGAGAAATTTGCTGAAGAAAACCACCTCAGTCAGCCCTAGACTAGCACAGAGTCAATGAAGGCAAGATCTTTGAAACACCAAGCTACGAAGCTCTATCAAGACCAAACTGATGTTGTTAAGAGTTATAATTCATCAGCTGAGTTGGATTTCCAGGGTGGCTAAAGCACTCCTGCCAAATTTCACGCTTTTCCTCCAAAGTATGGGGCTCTGTGTCTTCTAAAAATTAGGTTGCCGTTCTTTTTAATGTGAGGGAAACTTATACGTGTTGAAGAGCAAGACCATTTTGGCAGAAATTTTTTTATACTGTCTGAGACAATTCCTGATACAAGCACACAGGCATCACACGTATCCAGTCTTAGGCAGACACCTGCCATGGAAAATGTGAGCCCTGGTGGCTCAAGACTGACAATGGCCTCAGCACTGGAAAATGTGATCTAATAGCAGGAACTATCAGACAGCATTTAACAGGTGAGTTTTCCCAATGCCACCCTAAAGTATCCCTCCACTGCAAAGCTTTTAAAAGATTCCATTAAGTTGTTTGTTCTTTGCAGTAATTTTCCTCTTTAAAACCTTTGGCGTGCACTTGTTCATATAAAATAATGATTTACGGAAACAGAGGAAGTTGAAATCCCACCCATCCTTTTCTCTCCTGGTTTATTTATTTTCCATGTGAGATTAATGAGTTTCCTGTAACAGGGCAAGATCCGCTCACACATTGTGCAGATAAGTTAATATTTATTTCCTTTTCCAAAGGCGAGCAGACACCTTCATGTTCCCTGTTTTTTAGAAGTGGACAGTATGTCAAACAACACTTAAATCAACCATCCGAAATTATAAAATGCCAGCTTTGCATTGCTGACTGGAGTTAAGCAGACTGGTAAATCAGGGTGAGCTGTACTGCTGGATGCTAACATGAAAGCTTAATTTAATTGGCCTCAGCTATTTTACCAGCAGATACTTTGGAAAGAACACATCTGCCTATTTAAGGGATTTTCCTTAGTTCAGGCCTGTCTGGTGTCAGGCTCCACTGCTGTGTGCAGTGAAGTTCACAGAAGCCAGTTTCCTATGGATTTCTCTCCCACATCCCGCTTACCCTCCCAGTTCCTTCCTGCACTCCTGTGCCATTGCTCCTTCCTGCAGTGTCTCCAGGTGCCTGGGGGTCCTCTCTGGCAGACTGGAGGCATCCTGGTGCAGCTACATTCGATGGAGCCCCCTCTCCAGTAGGTGCTGTTCTCTTTACCCCTCTGGAGAGGCCAGATATTCATCTCTCCCAGACACAGCTGCCAGGTTTCTCTTTTGGACTTTCTCTGTCACACGCCAGGAAGTGGACAAGTGGCAGGTGGTGGGAGGAAGGCTGAGGAGAGGTGATGGGCAGATGGTGTGAACATACATGATACATTTCCTAGGGAAACCAGGAAGGAGCTCCTTATTGCCAGGGCATTATGTAAAAGAGATGAGAAATGCTATGTGTGACTTAGTTCAAGAGGCAAAAGATATTTATGTTGTTATTTAATTTCTTCTTCCAGGGTTGGCCTCAGTGCACCACTTACAGCTCCTTCCTCTCTCTCTCTCTAGTCAAGTCTCCCTCAATAGCCAAGGAAAAAAATAACCATTCTCTTCACGTATGATTTTAAATTTTCTTTCTTAAAAGGTAAGCTGGACAAGTAATACAAAAAATTTACAGCTGTCTCAGGCCCCTGTGTTTCCAACTCCCTGCTGCTGGAAGTGTGAATCGGGGCAGTGCAGCAGCAGTCGGTGGAGCTGTGCCAGGGTAAACGAGGGGAACTATTCCAACCATGTGTGCAAACTCCACCAGAGATTTACTCACCTTCTGAAACCAAAGAGCTGAAAGTTCATTCCAATTTCACTTATCCGCCAAGGCTGAAGTTCAGTAATTCATATTTTTACGTTAATAAATAATGAAAAAGCTATACCAGAGCAGGGAAGGCTTTGATTAAGCATTTTATAGCAAGTAAAAGAAAAACATTGAATCTTATGCTCAGGAGCTGGCAGCTATGAGAAGCAGGAATGCCTTGGTTCAAACATGTCTGTACTTAAAAAAAAAAAAGGAATAGAAAGAGAAACCTGTGGAGTTTCTTTCCTATGACTTTACAGGTGGTACAATAAGCCTGGCACTTCAATAAAGGGATTGTCATAGATACAGCTTTCATTGTCTGTGCTCCCACTGCCACAGATAAAGAATAAAAGAGCCTCTGACTCACAGCACTGGAGCAACATGTCCCTTATCTGACACCCCAGGCTCAGCTACAATGAAGTTTTCAAGACACATGCTAACTGCAATTGAGAATTTCTGAGCAAGTAGGAGGCAGGCAGTGTTACTACTACTGCATTACCTGTAAACCTTGTACTTCAGAAGCCTGGGTTTGAAAAGCAGACCTGCTTCTCTGAGCAGTATGAGGAGTAAATGTTGCTTTAAATACCCTCAGAGAGAGCATTCTGCGTGTTCCAAGGGTTCCCTGGATCTCAGTCCTTCCACTCCATTAGAGGCAGTGGCAGTTTTGGAGCTCTCACTTTGCACCCCTCTGAAAAGGGGCCTCCTCCCTCAGAAACAACAGGCAGGAGGAAATCAGAACAGGACACCTCATTTCCCACTTGTTGTTTTTAAAAGAAAATAAACCGTAAATGATTGCAGAAGTTGAGAAAGAGGACTGTAAAGCCTTTCAGAATTACCCTGAGGCTCCCAGGAAGAATAAGTCTGACAGGGCTCAGAGTTTTATGAAGTCAGGCAGAGACTAAAAAAGATGAGAGTCTGTTGTGCCTCCTTTTCTCTTTTCCATACTCATCAGTAGCACATGAATAAGAACTAATGGAGCGGCTCGAGAATGTTGCTGCCACAAAGGTACAGGTTGGGAGAGGATTTCTCATTGAGAAAGTAAGTCCTTTTTTGCAAGAAATACACCATCCAAATTCCAGAGATACAACAGTGCTCCATAAAGGAGGTTTTAAGTATTTTCCCCATAACAAGCTGTTTAGATTTTTCCTCCTTAATTATGTTTTCTTGGAGATAAGTTCTCAGGCATTTTATTTTTAAGATTTGAAAGTTGCAAATGAAGGTTGACGTGACATAGAAAATATATTTTACATCTGGCCTCAGCCTTTTTTTTTAGCAGCCTGAAAATTTTCATTCACTGTTCTTGAAACGGTCATAGTGGGCTGCAAGCAGAGCTCAAAAGCAACAGGAAGGGGATGCAGTCAGTGAAAAATGAACTTAGGGCAGGAGTTGGTGAACTGTGGTCTCTGAAGAGTTTATATATTCTTATGGGACTAGTTCCCATCCTCTTTGCTTTGAGATTACACTGAGCTAAATTCCTAATTTATGGACTACAGAATGGCTCCATTACATTTCCTCTCACTCTTGGACTTGCACTGATGTAGTTTCAAAAAGAGATGGACTTTGTTCCCTTCCCACCTAATTTTGTAGCCTACTGACTTAGAGTCATTGGAAATGTTGACTCAGTTTTTTCAGTTGAGAAGGAAGTTAAAGTGGTGGCGTATTTCCAGAGCAAGAGCCTCAACCTCTAGGCTATTACACAAACCTGTGTTCAAATGAAAGTTGCCACAGGTGCTGCTCTCTTAGGTGGGAAGAAAGGATGGAGCTGCTCAGTTTGGCAAGCTGGCTGCATCTCTGGGTAAGTGTGGTAGTAGAAGTTTGGATACAAATGATGCTCAGGTGCCCATAAACTCAGGCACATAAACAAGCTTTTTGTGATTGGTCTCTTGGGCTGAGGCATCACAATTTCTCCCAGGGTTTGCTTCAGGCATGTAGACCTTTTTCTTGGACCTCTCCCACTGTGTCCTGCCACTCAAGTAGTGAGCCTGGGAGTCCTCTCTGCCACTGCAAACAAGACTGGGCAGTTCTGGCCTCAATTGTAACAACTTCCCTCTGTTGTCCTGTACTGCATGCCAAAGCTCAGGGCTGGATGCCTGGTCTGCTGTGACCATCTGATGATAGTGGTGCTGGTAGCTGCTCTTTCCACATTTCCAACCACCAGATTTGAAGACTTGTCAGAAACAGATGTAAACATTCATTCTCCCTGGAACAATCTCTAGGAAGAAGGACTGAGAGAGCCATTTTTCCTGAAAGGACAAAGCTCAAAGTACCTTGTGGGTAATAAAGTAAAAGTATTTGCAAAGGTAGTAGCTCCACCTTTCTATAGGATTTCCAGCATCCAAAACTTCCCTGGGTCCTCTAAATGCTGGAGGCTGGGGTCTCATGCTTTTGTGTACTTGATCTTTACAGACAAGCGGGAAAAGGAATTTTTCACACAAGAATTTGTGAAGTTTCTTATCCTTTCTAGATCTGTAGTAATTTATATCAAGCTTCATGCAAGGAAGGTTTTATCTTATAGTCAGTAGACAAAAGTATTCCTAAGGGTATATGATGAGATTGTTGTGGTGTGGAGACTGGCAGGTTTATAGCTCTAAAACATTGGCAAGGAAGTGTTAAAGGAGGACTTCAGTGTGAAATATGAAATTGATTTGGCATTCCCTGTGAACTTAGATTCCCCTAGCTATGTTCTATACTTACTGTCACAGACTCATACCACGAGAACAAAAAAGAAAAAATACACTTAAGGTGGAAACAGGGGAAATGGAAAGAATATTATAAATGCTCAGAAGTGACCAAGAGAAAAGGAAAAAAAACCTCCTCCTTTTAATTAGTGCTTCTTTAGAGATGCCGCTGTAGAAGTAAAATGCTTTTAACAGAAATTTGGTAATTGCCAATATCCCTTGAAGGTCTTTTCCACTAGCTTCAAAGTTAAAAAGTAAATTAAAGACTTGTACTTGTCATGAGCTGACATTTATCTTGAGCTCATTTGACATGAACAGGCTGGAGCTCCACCAAACACTATTCCAGTGTGGCTACACAGGAGCTACAAGAGCTTTCATAACCAGCCAGGAAACATGGGCAGTCCTGACAAGTCACAAGACAATTCTTGTTATGTTAAGGCCCACATTCCCCTGCTTCCCTGGAAAGGAGTAGGGCATGACACCATACCTGCCACTGGAAGACACATCCCCCTCTGTCAGTTCCCAAATGGTCACACTCATCACCAAAACATTATTTATCAGAAGTTGGCCACATCCTCAAAACACCAAACTTCTCATTTGTAAAAAAGGAAATGAAATACTGGTGTAATTTACTTTTTTAAAAAAGAAAACAAAGGCTTACACAAAGCAGGATCTAGCTGGGGCTTAGCTACCCCAGGTTGCTGTCCTGCTAGGCCCTTTCCCAGGTTCCTGTCCTGCCACACATTTTGCTCCTGGTGCAGTGTACAGTTGCAGGCTCTACACATCACTGAACACAATGTGCTGGGCAGCTTTTGCCAGCGGGGAGTCTGATTCACATGCTTAGAAACAGAAAGAAATATTTCCCTCTCCTAACTACTGTAATAGGTTTTCCTGATTTAAGCTCTGCAGATGTTATGAGCAAATACTGACTGCTTCCTCTTTCAATTCCCATTGTCATTTTGCCTGAGTGCTGCTTTCCTTTTCTCACTTCTGGTGGCAAACACACACTTACCTTAACCACTAGGTGAGTCTCAGACAGGAAACCACCCACCTCAAGGGCCACGTGCACAGCAGCACTGCTTCAGTTCATTCTGCAGTGGGACACAGTGGGATCTGACACCACAAGAGATGAGGCCCTGGGACATGGGATGCCTTTGGTCCCGTGGATTCCTGCAGGGAATCCATGTGCTACAGCTGGGAGGTATGGGAGCTGCCTGGGGCTGAAGAGTGCACAGCCCCTTTCTGCTGAGCAGTTCCCTGTTACCTGATACACCACACACTGCTGATCAACACATCAGAAGACCCATCCAGTTTTGCAAGAGAGATACAGCAGAGGTGGAAGTTTGTGGCTTAGCTGCAAACATCTGTAAAGGTGCTTCACAAGTGTAAGATACAAATGGACAGGTCAGTGACAACAGGATGAGGACACAGTACTGCTTGCCAGCTGCCTTGAGAAGAAAGTGTGTCTGTGTGTGCATGTGGGTCACATGCAATAAGAAGGAAGAGCTTTCTGGCAAGTGAACAATGATTTGCAATTTACATCTCCACAAAGGACAGCAGTGCTCAGTTTTGTGGAAACATCAATCATTGGAAAGAAGCCACGACATTAAGGGATCAAGACTGGCATGAGAACATCTTGGAAGCCCTCCTTCCCCCTGGAGCTGTGCTGCCTGTAGAAAGAAAACCTGAGCCTACAAGAAGGCTGCTGTGCAAGCCCTGGTGAGGCCTCAAGAGCAACCATGTGGAACCATGAACTCACCATCTTAGTAGCCAGATGCAACAAGTTTGGAATATTCTGTGCAAGTTGGGACTTGCATGTGAGTCCAGACTGACTGTCTCTGCCCTTTGCCGTTGGTGTGATCCCCCAAAGGTGCTTGTAGCCAAATCTGCAGTCTAGGCTCCACTAATACAGTATTTCTGAACTGGCTCACTATTGTGTTTACCTTCTGATGATCTGCCCTGCTCTTGCTGATTGGAACCTGAAGGTTGTGTTCTTGCAGCCATTCTCACAGCCACTGCTGTGTAGCTTCCCAGGGGAGGAAGAGGCATATGGTGATGGTTTGTGGGAGCAGCTCTGGGGATAGCTTGTTCTCTCTCCAATCCATGCAGATTACTGCATTGCATCCCTGGCTTGTTGTTGATAAGGATTTGAGGGATGCCATGCAGCTCCTTGAGGAGGTCACTAAAAATGACTCTAAGGTAGCAGAGCTGTTGTCTTTATTTGTTCAGTAGGAAAAATAACAACAGTAGACAAGATATAACAGATAGAAAAATCTCAAATGAAAAAAAAAATGCTGGACCTGCAGGAAAAGACCATCCTTTGAGCAGTACAAGATACTGCAGTCAGGCTGCCTGCAGATTTAAAACCTGATTTGGATCCTGCTTTTTCACTATCATCAGTCAGCTGAAGGAATGAAACAGCCAGTGGCCAAAGCAAGGACCAGATTGTGAGAGGATTTTAGGTGCCTTCACATGCATTTAGGCACCCATTAGGACTTCACAAGTTCCTGTGCAGTAGAAACCAATTCCACTGAGCTGCTGAACACCTTTAGGATTATGGCCATGAGTGATCCTAAAGCCATATGCAACACTACAGGAACCAAGTTGTAAAAGATTAACATTTAACATGTGCTTTCCCTGATCCCAGAAACAGCAAGGAAAGTGTCAAATCAGGAAGGCCAGAGGAATCCCAGACAGCAAAGGAATCTGCAGGGCACAGAGGGAAGTCCTGCTGCTCTGCCAAGCAGGAGCAGTTTGCTGCTCTGCCCTCATATTTGTGTCAAACTCAGCATTTGCTTATTATAAACACTGTTCAATCAAATGTGTCATTCAGAAGAGAAGAATTTGATCTACTTTCAGTAAGAATTTGTCACTTGAGTGGTTTCTGAATTCCTCCCTGGATACATTTGCATGTTTTACCAGTCAGTCAATGACAGTTCTGCCACAAAAATATTTCTCTTTCTTCTTAACAGAACTTGTCACTGGCAAGTTACATCTTTAAGCCATCTTGTATGTGTTTTAACATGCTAAGTGAAAAAGTAGTGATTTACTTCACAGTGTTCACTTCGAATGACTTAAGCATCACAATGAAGGCTATACAAAAAACATGTTGTGTTTTATTGCCTGTGTGTCTGAATATTTTTCCCCTGAGAGGAGGGGATGATGAACAGAGTGGTGCTTTTGACAGTTGCGTGTGCTGAATCGCTCTGAGGAGAAGCCAGGTCTATCCATCGACTCTAGAGGGAAGCAAAGACAAGCTGGCTTCCCCGTTAGTCTTCTCCCTTGGATGCCCGTGTTTAGGTGGGACTGATGCAGACCCTGCTGCACGCTCTGCCCTTCCATTGCCAGTTCTGTCTAAAGGTGCAAGGAATTCTGCCCTCCGGAGTGTCCTAATTTAAATGTCTTACAGCATGGCGGGGGTGAAAATTCCGAAACTGTAGACACAAACATGAGCTCCAGCAAAGGCTGCTGTGAAATGTTTCCCGTTTATTTTCCCAAATCCAGGCCCGCCCCCTCCTGGCGGGCCGGGCGAGCTGCCCGGGCCGGGCCAAAGCGCACAGACAGCGCCGGGGGCTCTGCCTGCCCGGGGTGTACCGAACGCTGAGGCTTCCCCGCCGAGCACAGAATCTCCATGGCTCCCCTTACACACGTACTGAGTTTTAGAATTAAATGCCTGAGGCGGCAGAAATGCAGCGCGAGTGACAAAATGAATTGTTTAATCTGCCTGCTTGGTAGCAGATAAACGGCAAATCAGATTTTGTCTCTTCCCAGTGAAGTGGAAATTATGGGGATGAACAAACTCCTAAAAATAACAGAATAGCTGAAATCTCTGCTTTCTCTAGAGCAAATGTAGCCCTTTGGGAAAGTGCAACAAATACCATCTGTGTTTCCAAAACTCTGAAGTTAATTTGTTGCAGACGTCTCTGTATTTACTGAAAATGGGCATGTTTTGTGTGGCAGAACAACATCTTGCAGTGATGAAAAACAACCCAAATATTCCCATCCAATTACCTCCAAAGGGTGGTTTACCTGAAAAAGCTCCATTTAGAAGATCACTTCGTTTAAATCAGCCATCGAACCTATCTGCTGGGGGTTTTTAAGTTAGTTTCATACACATATTGACAGCTGTTCACAGGGGAAGCTGAGAGGGGAAACTGTGAAGGAGTTATGACATTTATGACAGCTACGTTTTCCTGATTATCAGACAAGAAGTGTAACTTACAAATAGCTAACACCTTGGTGAGGTTTCTTCAGAATGGACAACTTTACAGGCTTTCCTGGCAATCTGTTCTTTTTACTGTTCCCTTTAAGCACTCCTGTTGCATGTAGTTCATCTTCAGTGTAAGGGAGAATTTAGAAAATATGCTTTTGCATCAAAATGTCTAACTGGAATTTAAAAAGAATTCAGAGTATAATTCTGAGATGATGTAAATGAGTATTTGCTTTAAAATAGCATATCTGACGGGAAGCCAGGGGAACCCAGTACAGCACTTCAGCTGACAGCAGCTAAGCATCTTTGTTTTAAACTATGGCTGGAATTGAGCCATGAAATACAGATGGAAACGTGGATCTGAATTTCCCCAATGTTCAGTGTGCAGTTTGGGTCCGTTGCAAAGGCAAGTTTGGAACTAGATTTTAATCTAACTTTTTTGAAGCATAGTGGGTCCCCAAATGTTACCCTGTGAAATTCAAGAAGGGAGGCAGCACATGGGAAGCTGAGGCACTGTGGTGCTGTGATTTTACATTTGACTGCAAAGATTTAATATGTCTGTTTTTTCTTGTACTGCTTGGACTCTGAATGACTGAGAGCTCATCCAAGCATCAGCTGCTCCTGTGGCAGCAAAAACCCCCTTAAAGAGTTGTTACTTCACTTTTTTTCCCAGACAATTGGGTTATGAGAATGCAGAAAATGTGGAGTCATTTGGGCAAGCAATGATGCAAACACAAAGAAGCGAGCCCTGGAAGGCAGCGCCGTGGCAGAGGGGATGACAAAGCCAGGCACTGTCACTGCTGAGACGGGTTCAGTGCAGAAAAATGTTTCTGGAATGCATATGTGATTCCTTGTGCCCAGCTCTTTGTTTGGCTTACATCAATACTACTGCAGCAAAGATCCCCAATAAGCTGAAACAAAATAAAACATGCATTCATGGGAGCATTGCCATTCAAGAGCACACATTTCCCAGTTAAAATGAAGGTCAGTCATAAATTGCATCTCTGATTCCCTCAGGATTTCTCTCTCTTTCTCTGTTTTGGCAAGATGTTTGATATTTGAGCAAGGCCTTTCCCTTTGCACATCTGATGCTGATTAGGTTTATGGCAATGGTAATTCGTTACCTCCCCAAGGCAGCAATTCTGAGAAGGAAAGCGAGTACAGTACGGTTGCTTAGGAGAGAGGCACACTGCAGTGTTTTAACCATTTCTCCATTTTATAGCTGTGTCTCTTCCCCATGGACTGCCCTTGCTCACAGCATGAGCTCCTCCCATGGGCATGCCCGACATCCATCAGAGAAATGATTGTGTCTGGAGGCACAAAAAATCAGGTTGCATATTTACCTATCAAAATGGTGACCTCTGAGCAATAAAGTTGTGGTTTGGATACATTTTTAGGTGCTGTTTTGTGGTGAACACAGACTAATGAGGTATCAATAAGCACCAAAGTTTTCCTCCCAGCTGTAAAGGTCCCAGGGGTTGCCCTCCCCATCTCTCTCCTATCTTACAAAATGAAGAGGAATGTTCTTGCTCAGTTTCTGGACTGCAAGTCTGTAAAAGGAGGGTATATTTCCTCATGGATAAACTTTGTGGCAGCCAAAAATACACTGAGTCTTTGCATGAGGGAATGGGATGAATGAAACCAGGGCTTGCACTGCTTTTCTGTGTATGCAAAAGACAGAGGCAAATGCTCCAGCTGAGAGTGTACTGGGAGCATTTGAGATAATGTGAAGGTGGCAGAAAATGTTGGGTGCTTACGTGCCTTTTCCTGTGGGTGGTGTGAGGCATTTTGAGGCGATTACAATTGCAGTAAGATTTTTCATGTCAGTTTGTAACATACACTTCATTATTTTATTGCTTTCACTTCACTGGCTTGGTTCTACCAGCAGTTCCTTGGGTTCATTGAAGATTTTCACAGTCTGCAATGTGACAGGCTATTGAACATGCTCCAGCACCATCAAAATGCTCCTGGACAAAACATACTCTTATAGACTTGGGAGGTGATTACAAAATTATTGAATTGCCCTTCAGGCACTATAAATACCATCCTGTTAGTGAAGACAAGTGATCGGTACGTTTCTTTCATAAAGGTGACCACAACCATTGCACTGGGAAGTGCAGGCAGCTGGCAAGTTTTGCAAGTTTGATCCTGGTGCCTGGTAGAAACACAACAGGCAAAATGCTAATGATATTTTAATTTTGTTTGCTTGTATAATACATTTTTAAAGCTTAAATGTGTTTTTAAATAGGCCTACGTACATTTTAAATGGGACTTCCAAATTGTGGCAGGACTTCCCAGGGACACACTGTATTTTGTCATTAAGATACCAAGGAAATGTGATGAACAAAGGATATTCATAACATTTTCCCTGGAAGAAGGAAACTTCCTAACTCATCTTACATAAGCCTTTCACAAAAGTAATGCAAAACTTCCAAAGAGCAGGAGAGGAACAAAGCCCTACCAGTTCTTGCTGTTCCAGTGACACAGCAAACTGGTTGAGGAGTACTTCATAAGCCAAAACTTACACTGAGTTAACACTAAAGAAAGATCCCTCTCATCTTTTACTTTAATTAGACGTCTGATATTAACTTGGAAAAACTTGTGAAGAGTATCATGTGAAGGAAAAGTGTTTATTGTATGCATTTGTCCATTTTCACTGACACCAAAGGTCGAAGAGCTGGGGGCCCTCCAGTCTGAGCTGGAGGCCCAGCACTGCCCTGCCAGCGGCTGGGTGAGTGCCCAGCCTCCCGTGGGGAACACTGTATTAGGAAAGCTCTCCTCCACTGTGCCACTCTCTCATAAATCAGCCTAATTACTCTAATGAGGAGAGCTGCATCCCTCTGCTGTGAGCCCTGCTGGTTTACAGAGAGGGGGAAGTAAATAAAAAAGAACAATGTTGGCTGCTGCTGCAGGAGGGACACGGGGAGGGAGAACAATAGTCTTGAGTCTCCTCCCTGCCTCCACCCCGTTAGGAGGGAAGAAGTGAGATGGCTTTGTGCACACCCCTGAAGTTATTCCAGATCAGAACTGAAACCAGTTCTGGGCTTAGCAGCATCTGCTGAAGAAAAAAATCATAAAACAGAGGGCAGAGGCATGTTATTTTCCAGGCTCTGAGAGAATATTGCTAAGGAAAGAAAAAGGATGGGATACAAGGCTTTGCAATGTCTGAGCAACCAACCCACTTAAATACTGACCTGAGCTCTAACAGCAGCATCAAGTCTTTATGCCTTTGGATGTTTTTAGAGTAAAGGTGGATTTTACTATTTGTCTCTTAAAATATGTATTTTGGTTCCTCTTCTTGCTTTGTGTAAGTTTTGCAATTGCAGAAATTAGAAACATGTTTTTGTGTAATGAAATCTTAGATTATTTCCTACATGAATCTGGGAGCTGAGGCTTTAAACAAACCACAAAGAGATTTATTATAAAAATAGGGGAGCTAAAATTATGTGCAGCCCTACTCATTGTTGTCTATATTTTTGTCATGTTTCCTCTATTGTCCCCTCTTTATGATGACTGAAACAAATCATTCAGGTCTAGATTGCATATAATGACACCCACAAAGCCTCCTTGCTATTGTTTAGGCCAAATTAAAAGCATTTGTCAAAAGTAATTGTGGGATAGCATCAAAATTCATGCTCATTTTGCCAAGGATTTATTTCTATTGTGATAAATTTTTCTAAATGTTGGATACTAAATTTATATTTTAACAAAATAAAAATTGAAAAATTAGACAATTCTGGCAGTTCCTCTGACATTCTCCTCTCGGAAAAATTTCTCTGGATGTTGTCAGTTGCTTTTTCTCTCTTGATCAGAGTTAGTTTTATTAAAATGCCCCTTACACAGCATACTTACTTCTATCTTTAGCTTCAGCCTGATAAATCGTTCCATTTCTAAATCCCATCTTCGGTTTTCAGTGAGATGTCGTGATATTTTTGGCCTTTCAGACTCCAAAGCAAGCTCTGCATGTAATACAAACTCCTTCTGTTCAGTCATCTTCCCATCTACCTTTCCTGTATTCACTTGCAGGGGATAAATATACTGTGATGCTAGGAGATGCCCTGGAGCCTCCTTCGGCCCTGAAATTGCTTGTCCCACTAAGATTCCTGATGCTGGGAAGCATCATGCCAGGTTGATACTTCTTCTGGCAGAAGACAGGCCATGTATTGCTGCTGCAGGCACTCTCCCAGCAGTTAGCAGCCCTCCCTCCCCTGCCATGCCATGGGGCTTCCAGCATCTGCAGGCCTGAAGCTCCAGAATTCCATCTCCAAACCAGACCTTGTTCCCTGACACCTGCAGATCCACTGGACTAAAAGGGGCTTCCCCGACAGTTCTGAGTAACCCATGGCTGTGGAAAACTGGGAGGAGTTGCTAAAGGTACGAAGAGAGGGATTTAAATATACATGTACAGAAAGCCAGTTATGTCCTCCAGCCACAGATTATGAGTGCCTTCCTCAAAGCCATCATTGCATCTGACTTGACTGAAGGATAACAGGGTGTGAAATTTTCAACAGGACTCTGACCATGACCAGCTTCATGCACTGAAAAAGACACACATAAGGCCAAGCACAAAGTGTGAGACCATTGTTAAATCATGAAAAAGATTTAGAATTATTTTTATTTGCATTTCTGAGCCCTTTACTTGCTTTTGTGCTTTCAGCGTCTTCTTTACAAGAAACAGAAATGTAACTTCAGAGGGTAGGAGGAAGAAGGACAAAGAAAATGCCCTGCTTTCAGGAGCCAGACATTTGAGAAATGCATGAAGAATCTTGAATCTTAAAAACCACAGCAACAGCACATAAGACCCACTAACTTTCAGTGAGTCTTGCAGCATAAAATCCTATTAAATTCTAATTAATATCTCAAACTCATTTCAGAATTTTAAAATTATTTTTTGTTACCTTCTTTGCTTTTATACAGGCCACAGCATGAGAATCAAAATTTTAATTTTGAAATCCACTAATACTGCACAACTGCTTTACGTAGTTTAAAGGGATTTATGCTCATGGTAATGAGATTATTTTAACTACAAATTACATCATAGCTTCCCAATGTAACAATCCCAGTGTAGCAGAGGTAGCATCCAGTAGCTCAAGCAATATTATTTATTTAAAAGACATGCAGATGTGGCACTTAGGGACGTGGTTCAGTGGTGGGCTTGGCAGTTCTGGGTTAATGGTTGGAGTTGACCACCTGGGAGGTTCTTTCCAATTTAAATGGTTCTATGGCTTTTGATACCTCTTGAAAACGTTTGGCTGTGCTGTCCCACCACACAAGCAGATGCAGAAGTTATTTGAAACCAAGGCAAGTTTCAAGTAAGGCAATATGCAAGTTTTAATTTAAATCCACAAAGTCAAGTTACACCTTCCAATATTTGGCTGCTGCTGACTTTGCCAACTCCTGAAGCTATAAAATACTTATCAGCTAATGTAAGTTCAAAGGTCATCTTAATGTCTGAGAACCAAGCTTCACTCCAGCTACATCAGTGTGATAACACATATAGTAATACATGGCATAGTAAGCCATGGAAAGGAAAAGAACTTTTACCTAAGCATTATAGATAAATTTTGTACCTATCTAAGTAACAACATACTTATATAAGTAATATGTGAGATGTGTAAAATATACATATAAGTAACAATGCATACTGCTTTATTAAGCTTATCCAAAATAAAGAAAGGAATTTTAGACTGAACAGGTCTGAGACCAAAAATCCAAGTTTTGGACAAGCAGTACTTGCAGCCAAGAAACTGCACATAGGAGTGAAGTTCCTGAAGTATAAAAGGTCTGCAGTGACAAACAAAACATTTTGTTGTTTCTCTTTTCCTTACAATGGCTGCTTGCTTTTAGAATTTGCATTATGAAAGTTTTTTTTAAGAAATAAATAAATAAAGCTCCCATGGAGCAGCTTTAGCTGCCTCCTATGTGGAACTAGCTTTTCTTGAAGCAACTTATCCCATTTATTATTATTCAAAAGCAAATTCTTTTCTTACTCAGCTCAGTAATGATGTAGGAGGAAGCAAGTTAAAAGAAAGAAAAGCCCTCCCACTTGCTACTCTTGGAGGCAACCCTATTTGATTCAGACCATGGCCAGCAGTTTTGTCCTTTTGTGCTTTTCCTGGTCTTTGATGGAGGCCAATACCAGATATTGCCCTGCCCCACGTTCTTTCACTACATTATCAGAAATTTGCCCCTTTTTTTTTTGTCATAGATGATGCACTCTAATAAAAGAGTCTGATCTGGAGGAGCCACTTTGTCACCAAGACTTTGCTATCAGTAAATAAAAGTAGAAACCTTTATGCAAACCAGCAGGACTTTAGCCAGTGTGAAAATAACTGAGCTACTGTCCTCTTTCAAAAACTATTTGCATTTGGTCACCCCAGACAGTAGGAAAACCAATTGTTCCCCAAAACATCGTAAAGGTCTGTGCAGACACTGTTGGTGACCAGAGATTTCACAGCATGCAGACTTTTAATTGCCTCTCCTTCCTCCCTGCCCACAAAGGCATCTGCAATGTTTATCTCTAGCACATCTTAGTGGGGAATAGATTAGACTGTAAAATAGAGCAGGACTGCAAAGAAAATTGCTGAATACACACAATGCCTTGACATAACTTTTTACAAGTAGCCTTACTGTGCCATACTCCACTCTGTCTTAGTACATATTTATTAATTTGCAACATGGGTCACACTCAGAGCTTAGAAGAAGACACAGGTGACCTATAACAGCTTCCTCAGTAAGATCATTATCTACAAGATCTAGCATTCTATTCCTTTTCCTCTTTCAAGTTATAATCTTTTCTCAAACACAGAACAAAATTTCTGGAACAAACTCACATCATTCTGAACATAGCCTTAATATGAATTAAATTACAGCATCTCACATAGGCCTTTATCTGCAGAATATTATAAGCAAAATCAGCATTTATCCTCAATGACAAACAAAACAAACTTCTGTTCTTTAATATCCGTAGCATATAAGGAAAATCACATTCCTACAATCCCATCCATTCATCACTTTGACCTACACCCTGTTTTAGGATGAAATTCAGATCATGTGTCTGTTGTTTCTCTGGAATATAATATTATCACTCCATCCAACCATAACTTTTGGGGCACTATCAAACTGAATGCAATCTGTTTATCTTTGCAAACAATTTTCCCAAGTAAGCCAAAACATGTCTGTACAATATCAAGGTACTGAAAGCATCTCTGACACACCACATGTCACAAGTGCAGCATGTTTCTGGTCAGCAGCTTGGGATAGCTAAAAGCATGGTAAGCAAGGAGCTAGGAAACAGAGGCGACAAAAGCTGTTGCAGCACGAAGATGAGGATGGTGCTACAAATGATGGTTTATGTGGAAGCAAGACTGTGGGGGCTACTGAAAAACAGGGTACACAACCTCATGCAAGTTGTTAATGTCCAGCCTGTTTAAATTGTCTTTCCTAATGGCAGATAATAGTGAAGTATTAGACAGCTTTCTACCCTATATACACATGATATGTGAATATATAAATACTGCTGTCAGGTGCCACCTGTCCCAGCTTAAAATAGTTCTTAATCCAAATTCATACAGGCAGCTTCTTTTCACTACAGAAGAGCCCCATCCATCCAGGTATCAGGAGTTCCTCACTTGCCACACTACTTCAATGCATTACCCCAAAACAAGCTGGGATGGAATACGGTTGCCTCACAGCTGCTGCTACTTGTGTTCTGTGTGCTGTTATAGATGGACTACAATTCAGACCTCCCACTACCTTTAAACACCTCCATGCCTAAAAAACCTGGTGGGTCTTATATGGACTAGTATAAGACAATAAACAGCCTGATAAAACAATAGGGTCTATAAAGGCAAGGTATCTGAAAAAGGTTAGGCTTTAAAAGGTAATTAATTAGCAACTATCATTAAAAGTTCTTTCTGTTCCTCTGCCCCACCTCCCACAGTCAGGTCCCAAAGCAGGGGCTTGGAGAGAGCAGGTCTGGAGAGTGACTGCTCAGGAGTTGGGATACTTTGTCAGGCAGGGTCTATACATGGAGAAAGGAGTAACACATTTAAACATCATCATGCTGCATGCAATGTGGAGGAAGCAACAGCAAAAAAAGTGTGCCTCTGATCAGTTAGAGCTATCCCTTCCCCCAACACACAGGTTGAGAATGCATAATCCTGTCTGTTTATGTCAAAACACCAAACAGGACATGAATCTCTGGGAACCAGTCCAAGTCAGAGCATTCAATTGAGGCTGAAAAAGCAAAGCCTCCATTCCCAGATCTGTCCCTTATTTGGGGCAGATTACAAATGAGTGTCACTGTCAATCAAGGGGCTAAAGATATTAACATTCTCTGTAAGGTACTATGTGATCAGTTCACTGGAAGCACTTGTTTATATATCCTATATAAAGCATATATATTTACATATGCTTACTTTTTAACACTTTTTAAAACTAAACCAGCATGGCATAAAACCAAATCTTGTTTCAGTTAGACTGCTGCTGTACAGGTAGTTTCCTTCTGACACTCCAAAAACATTCTCACATGCACTCGATGAATGTGTATGGCAGAGTGCCATGGGAGGCCTCAATGGAATACTTCATTAAAAAACAAACAAACAAAAAACTGAAAGTACATTCCAAACTGAGCAAGCAACACTTTGTGCAAATCATGTAAACTAAGAGGAGCCACAAAGTTTGCAGCTTGACTGAAGGAGTAAGACTGCATTTGACCAAGAACTTGGTGTACTACACAGTGAATACCAACAACTTACAGGCTTGTGGGTTTCAGTGGAACTTGGGCATCTGTATTTTTGGTCACAGGTATTTGAACTTGAACAACCTGAATGTAAAGCAAGAACACTTCAGGCTTCAGAGAAAAACCACTGAAGGGGACAGGATTCTAAATAAATATCCTTCTCATGGAGTCATGTCAGTAAGTCACACGTCACTTAAGACACAGAATTCCCTGAGTTTCAAGAACAGGAAGAGGTCAAGGTTTTCTAACAAGTCCAGTGTACCAGATTTCCTAAGTGTGTCCACAGGGTCAAAAGCTTCTTGGCAGGGCAAAAGTCACTGAGCCCAGTTCTACAGCAGCTACACTGCTTCCCGCTGCACCTGAGTTCCTGCATTCAAAGATAACCTGGCTGCAATCAAATATCACATTCCTTGTGACTGATAGCATGGACTGGGTTTTCTTGTTTTCAGCTTGCTTGGGTGAAGCCCACAACAGAGAGCTATGGCAATTCTAACCACTTTGTTTGAATTGTCTCACATCACTTTACCACAGACAAGGCTAACAAGGATGCCCCTCTCTTTCTCTACTAAAAAGGCAGTTCCTCTTTTGTCCCATGTTCCCTTGGAATGGAGTATCCATTCCATTCATGGTAGCAACAATATCCGAGAAAGAATCAGCATTTAACAAAAAAGTACCTTGGCTTCATGAATTACAACAATTTAATCTCACTTACTACGAGGCACTGAGCAGCACAAATGTCCAGCAGGATTTCTGTTACTGAACAGCTGCATAACTGTGTAAGAATTACTGCCAGACTTTTGTTTTAAACACCTGATAGTGTATGATTCAGCCCTGAATACTAACTATATTTAAAAAAAACATTCAAAAAACAAACTGTCTCATGCTGATATTCAACTTAAAGTGCTCTTCCTGAATAAGGAAAAAGAGGCTTTAAAAAGTGTAAGCCTGCAGAATATGAAGAGGCTTTCGTGTCAGGAATTGACAGACACGCCTGATCAAAATGAGTATCCAAGTTGAATCGAATTGTTGACAATCATATAACAACAAAAAGAGAATACTACAAATACTACTTTGATCTAATTCTGAATACAGACATGGAGAAGACAAAAATCCCTGCAAACTGTTCCACCCAAGATCTTGCAAAACTACTTTTCAAACCACTACAAAATATAAGTGTTCTACTAGCCCCAATTCTAGTAACATCTTACTTTTGTAAATACAGACTACAACACTGAAATACTTTTCACACAAACCCCACAAGCTAGAGCTATGAATGACCATATAGCTGTAAGCTTGAACCTCTCCATGTTCTATCAACACCTAACATGCAAGTAGCTGGGCTTTAAAGCTAGACAGTGAACCAAACTTCATTTGAAACTGAAGCAGACAGCCATCAAGGACTACTCTGGGGCATCTAATAAAATCCCTGACAGATTTATAAGTAGTTAAGGGACAGAGAACAGAAAACCCATCCCAAGTTTACAAAAGGCATAGAAGAGACACCTAAGAAGTGGCCACGGTGCCTGACTCCTCCCCAGTAAAACAACAGACACTCACAAAGCAATTGGTGCACAGATTAAACCAAAGGCTAGTCTGTCCTTCAGACAAGAGAGAAATATTAAAATATTTACATCTGTATTTAAAAACCTACACATACATTAAAGCTAAAAGAGCACTCTGATTTTAGGAAAACTTGCCTATTCATCCATTAAGAAAACCACCAACACCCACACAAACAAATCAACATTAAAGTATTTATTAATACTTCTTTGCTCATTCCTGAAATGGAAGAAATTTTTTAAATAAAATAAATTATTAAAAAAAAAATAGCTGTTTTGTCTACTGTTTGCATAAAACCCCCAAGAATCTAGGATCTACTCAGTTAAGGCAACTGCCACAAGCTACACCTTATCACTCAAATCTCTCCTAACCCACAAAATCATCTAAGGAATAATAGATATGGGTCTTCTGCACAAGACTTGTCCATATGATGAAATCAACTGTAGACATTTGATCCTTTGGCTAACAATCTTCTGAAGGTTCTTGTTACAGTACCTTGTTCCAGCTTAGCTTAATCCACTTAAATGATCTGGAGTGGGACACACTTGTACCCCAAGAGCTAGAATTGATTCTCAATTCTGAAACAGCAATCCATGATCTGGTCACCTGTGTTTAGACTACAGATTGCTTCCTTGTCTGAATGGACAATTCTTGAGGTATTTGAAGATGCCTAGTCTTCCTGGTCTGAAGAATTCCTAGCCCAAGGAAACCTCTTGCATTCACCAAGAGCCAAAAACCTGCCAATCCTGTGCCTAAACTCTCCAAGGTCAGTCTGACACACAGAGTACATCAAATACACACAGAACTTGGGGTTATTTATAAAACCCAAGCAGTTCACCGAGGATTGTTCATAGGAGAGCAAACAGGACAGGAAAAACCAGCACTGCATCCTGTGTGAGCCTGGCACACACTTACCCAGCAAATAGGAGGCTCAGATTCCACAGAAAGAAATAAAAGACAAAAAAAGGAAAGAGAAAACAAAACAGAGGTTGCCTCTTTTGCTGACTGTCAGAGGGCTTAAAGGAAAGGGGAGAAAGTGCAGAGTTCACATGAGGCTCAGATGATTTCTAAAATTTGATTTATTGGGTACCAAGAACTGTAGGCAGTAGCTCAGTACAAGTACACTTAAGAGCAGACAGAAAATAGGAGAAACTCCACCTCTCTTTCTATCATACCCCCCATGCTCCAGACTTCCCAAACCAGGACTTCACATCCATACCTTCTCTTTATTCTCTACCCTTAAAATAAGGGCCAACCCCCAGCCCACTCAGTTCCATTTCTGTAAAATTAACGGAAACTGCATGTGGGAGGTACCTGAACTGCAGGGCAAGCACCTCTGAAAAGAGACAGTAATGGCTGCTGGCATAAGCACTTCACCCAGTGGTTCCCATAATCACTTCCACACAGAAAATTACTCCACCATACCACCCACAAGCAGTTTCTTTGGTAACTGCCAAACTCTCTTCAGTTTACTTGCAAGGAGTCAACAGTCAAATGTTTTGAAAAAGCTGTTGATCAGTAGCGTTTTAAGTGTGGGCACATTTCCAAGCAGCATTGCTATAAAAGCAGGGAATTTTTCAGATCTCTTCCAGTTATGTTCTGTTACTTGGAAAACTGGTAAAGGTACCTTTACACAAATTCAGGACTTTAGACCAATGCTCTACATGCATTTCACTAAATCTCTTAATCAGGCACAGGCAGGAGCTTCAAAAACTGTGTCTCCTTACATACGAAATAAGGTACAAAACACCCAACACAGCAATTTACATCAGGAACCCAATTTCTGTCATTAAGGCTCCTAGACTGTAAGCACTTCAGTGAAGCATCAGGATGAACTCAAAGTCAAAAAAATTCAAGATAAAAATGAAGTTAGGAATAAGTATGGTAACTTTACACTTACGACCTGCCTCATTCCAGGTAAACTTTCAGGCAGTCCCTGCAGAGCTGCTGCCATCTGCAAATTATCATTTCTCTTCCAGCAATGCTGTGGACTTAGTCTACATGTCCTCTGAACAGGGAAGCTGTTTAACAAAAGCTATTCATGCCAAGATTTACAGTGTCTGAAAAAGCAGTGAAAAAGGTTTGCCACTTCAATAAAAGGGTTCATTTGGGTCAAGACAGAATAGAATGGTAAGCACTATTTCTGAGTAGCAGCTCTACAGGTGCACAATGACTTGCCACACTTGGGAGTTATTCTAAAAACAGGAAAGCCCTAGAGGGATATTATTTCTCTCCACTTTTAAATGTGAATTTAAATGGAAATTTTAGATTGGGATCACTGAATGGAATTCTAGCAACACTTCGACTTTCTATTTGCATGTTGGGAGGCCCTAGTGTGAGTGTAAATAGCCCACAGTTACATTTTCCCCCTAAGTTTTGTAAAAAACAAAATCAAGCATCTCCAGCTATTTAGTTTTGACACTGTAATAGCTACAACTAGACATGATAATGGCTGTCAAGTAGATTTCTTTAAACTCTTATAAGGCTTCTCTTAGAACTTCTTCAGTTTTATCAGCTTCAGTAGAACAAGAGGCATTATTTATGATTATTCTAAGGCAAACAAACCTGTCATTATTGTGTGAGACCAATACTAGAAATTAACTGTACTGTTCTCTATAAATGAACTTTCTATGATATAATTTTTTTCACAATTTCGAGTTCCATTGCAGCTAATAAGAAGCAGCAGTTTACATTTGCAACTCAAAGTTCTTGCTCTTTAGTTAGTACTTTTCCTGAATCTTCCTATTTTGCTGTAAACCAGTCTGAGGGAAGACAGAATGTCATAAAATGTCCAGTCAAATAAATCACTTTTTTGCTAAAAAGAGCATAATTTTTGTGTTTCACTTCAACGTAAACAAGGTGCTCCTGAGTGCTGCAGTACTACAACAGCAGTGCCCCTGAGATGATGCAGTTTATCACCTCAGCATTACCCACTGGGAATTCCCCAGAGGGGAGCCCCTGAAGTGCTTTACAAGTAAACTATGATTAGCTCAATCTCATTCATCCCTGATGTAGCTTGGCAACCAGAAGAACATAAAATTTGCTCCCTATTATTGATGAAGAGCTATTACCAAAACTATTCACATTTCCATTCCCTCTATAGGTGTACCTGAGAGACACACCACTATCAAGTAAGGAGATTACCATTGCACTTCTTTCAATTTAATTAATTGGTACTGAATGAAGATTTCATTACAAGACAGCTTAAAAAGTTACTGCTGTAACACACAAATAAGCAGGACAAAATGCACGTGTATGTACAGCAGAAACAAAAAACAGCATTAAACTGAAATTTATGCCATGCTGTTTTGTCATCTCTGATCTCTCAACTAAGTTCTATTCTAATGTCCTCTGTAAGAATGGCTGATAGCTGGAAACCACTTCTCATTTTCTTCTTTCACCTTGCATTTGTATTTCTTTCTCATTATTTCAGGATGTCCCTTATTCTCACAAAGTTATCACGATTATTTAATAGATCGGTATTGCACTAAAAAGCATTAAAAAGGCTTCCAGAAATTCCATTACTGCTTTTAGCCAGGGTTATCTTCTTTGGTCTTGCATTTACCTCTGTCTTTTTAACTGGACCCCAGTGGCTTTTTCAGGACTTCTAGTCACTACTGAGACGTTTTCCTTACCCCCAAGTGTTCACGGTGCAGCTGTCTGTTCAGCTGCACCAAACCTGTCTTTCACTGCAGCACTTCTCCTTTCTAAACAAGGCTTTGGAGAACTTCAGAACTGCAGCTTCAGAAGATGCATGAGCCACACACTGTGCTACACTTTAAGCATCCATGCCCTGCATTAGTCCTGATTTCTCACCTTATCCCTCTATTATTCAAACAGGTGATTACTGTAAACAGGGGCTGTCTTTGTGCATGCATCAGACAGAACTCCAAGCTCCTGGAGGAAGCCAGACAGCTCGTTTCTATTTGGTCCCAACAGTAAAGCCTAAGCATTTGTAAAGTGAAAAGAAGTTGTATCTGATTGACTTGCATCCAATGGTTTTCAAAGAGTAATTTAATGGGAGCCATCTGAACATGCCTTTTTTCTAAGCCTTGAAGCATCATGATGTCAAAACTGACAGTCTCACATCTGCCTCAACTACCTATTTGCTAAATTTGTGTTCAATTAAGTAGATTTTTAAAGCAAAACGTCAACTTTATTTAATCTATTTTCTAGTGCATTTGAAAGTAATAAAACATACAGAAAGACTGGGAGAAAATCCCTCTCTGCTTATACTGTGGCTGTAAGGTTCCGTGGCTGACCACGTTTCTCACCTAGTGGAATTTTAGCACTGTAGAGTCCAAACATTTGACTGTTTCACGTTACATTGGTTTTCAGATCTGGTGAATGCTTTAAGCTTCCCACCTCCTTCTTCAGGACATTAAGTAAAGTTCTAGAGCTATCCAAAATCTTCATGTAAGCAGCTTCAGTTTCAGCAAGTATTTTATCAAGCTCATTTCGTGAAGCCACCTTTTGGGCCAGGCTTTCACATACACACTCCAGCTGTTCACTGAGGACTTGGATTTCATGCTGGAGTTTATTCTTTTCTTCTTCTGCTTGCTGGATTTGTTTGTTCAGTTCTTCTTTTTGCATACATAAATCTTCAATGCATTTCACTAGTTCATTGTTGTAACCCTGAAGAACAGCTCCCTGCTGAGTCATCCTGCACTCGCTCCCTGAAGTCCCCTTTCAGCAATGGCCTTCTGCACTCCAATTAAAGGAAAACAAACAAAGAAACAGAAAAAAGAAATCTGTAAGAGTGTTACCATGAATAATGCTTCACTGGCACAGATGGAGCCACGGGGCAAGGCTCTCTGTCTAAGGTTAATATGCCCACTCTGAGATGTGCCACATCTCTTCCCTTTTCAGGAGGGGGACAGGACAGCATTTGGCATCTGCTCTTAAACCTTTACTGGAAACTGCTGGCTCCTATGACACTGTCATAGCAATGGTATCAAAGTACTTATGATATGTTTTATAATACCCTTATACAATCCTGAATATAGGCTGATGGGGACCTCAAACTTCGAGGGCCTGGTCAGAAATAAGAAAAAATTACAGAATCACAGGATTGTTAGGGTTGGACGGGACTTCTGGAGATCATCCAGTCCAACCCCCTGGCAAGACACGGTCACCTGAAGCATCCAAGTGGGTTTGGAATGTCTCTGTAGAGGGAGACTCCAAGCCCTTCCCGGGCAGCCCATGCCAGTGCTCTTCCACCCTCAACACGAGGAAATTCTTCCTCATGCTGAGGTGGAACTCCTTGTATTTAAGTTTATGGCTGTCGCTCCTCGTCCTGTCACCGGGCACCACCCTGAGGGGCTCGGCAGGCACTGAAAACAGCGCGGAGCCTTCCCGACACAGCGAGCTCCCCGAGCACTGGAGGGACCCGGAACGCGCCTGCCGGGGCCACGACGAGCCCCTCTGGAGCCCCTCGCCCGCCGCTCACACCCCCGGGGCCACGCCGGGGCCAAGGCCGAGCAGCGCGGCCGCCGTCCCAGGGACATTTTAACACCCTCCTCGCCGCCGAGCGCGGCCCCGCGGAACACGCGCCGCGCACAAAATGGCTCCTGCCTGTACAGCGAGTGCCCGGGCGGAAGGGGAGGAGGGGGTAGGTAAGAGGAGACCTTCCCATTCCTATCTCCCCCCCGCGATTTCCCCCGTTGCCCCCACCTGCCTGGCAGGATCGCGATTCCTCCCCACCGAGGGCGCGGCTCTGCCGCCGAGGCCCCGCTACCCTCGGCCAACCGGCCCCGTGCGCCCGCCAACGGACGCGCCGGCCCGTGAGGGGTCACGGAAACACCCGAGTGGTTCCGAACGCGGCACCGCCCTGACGGCCGCGCGGAAACGTCTCTCCGGAAAATCGCGATGTTTTCCGAAGACAGGTAGCGCTCGGGGGAGTGGGCCGAGACGGGAGGGGCAGGGAGGGCCGAGCGTTACGGAAGGAGCCGATGTTTCCCGAAGGGAGGGACTGAGGGGCGTCGGGCTCGGCGGACGCAGCCGATGTTTACCGAAGGCAGAGTCGCCCGAGAGCAAAGGGGACAGAGGGGACGGAGCGCGTCGGAAAGAGCCGGAAAGAGCCGACGTTGACCGAGCGCGGCGTCGCCCGAGTTCCCCGGATGTAGTTGGAGCGGCGGCGGCGGGCG